>CAUYQG010168771.1:0-20790 GCA_963574415.1 Tarsius wallacei | reverse complement strand
AACCAGGCATGGTGGTGCATGCCTATAGTTCCAGCTACTTGGAAGCCTGAGGCAGAAGGATCGCCTGAGCCCAGCAGATTGAGGCTGAGGTGGCCATGAGTGTACCACTGCACTCCAGCCTGGGTGATAGAGTGAGACTCCAACTCAAAAAAAGAAAAAGGAGGCTTTGTTATTTGGCTGGGCGCGGCGGCTCAAGCCTGTAATTCTAGCACTTTGGGAGGCTGAGGTGAGAGGATTGCCTGAGCTCAGGGGTTTGAGACCCCTGGGCAACTTGGTGAGACCTCATCTCTATAATAAATCAAAAAATAAGTCAGGCATGGTGGCATGCGCCTATAGTTCCAGTTACTTGGAAGGTTGAGGCAGAAGCTTTGCCTGAGCCCAGAAGGTCAAGGCTGCGGTGGCCGTGAGTGTGCCACTGCACTCCAACCTGGGCAATGGAGTGAGACTCCGATTTAAACAAAAAAAATCTTATTAGAAGAGAAGGATCTTAAAACAATAGTAGACAATGGTATGTAGACTGTATAGGGTGATTCCATTTTTTAAGGAACTGATTGGCAAATGCTCAAATGTGCATTGGCAAGAGTCAGTATGAGTCCAAGAAAGTCACTTTGCCTGGCATAGGCTGCTTGATCTTGAGGGTAGAAGGAACCATTTGGGAGCCCGGGCCAGTTAGTGACTAGCAGTTGAAATGTACATAGCAATTTAATGTCTAAATCCTACTGGGAAAACATCCTCTGGCCCCTACCTACTCCACTTAACAGGTCGTGCAGCACTGGCCCAGAAGTAGGACTTGAATGGATCTTAAGGAGTGCGTGGGAATGGACAGATGGGGTAGGAATGAGGTTGCAGATGACCTTGCAAAAGGAGCAGACAGCCAAGGAGGGACTGACTAGCGCTGTCAGTTCACAGCAGAGAACACAGGCTTGGGAGTACTGGTAGGAAATGGGCTAGTATGGCAAAGACATGGGCCAGGGACCCCCATAGCCTCCCAAAGGAATTTAGACGTTCTTGTAAGAATTAAGCCATGTGAGGTTTTGAGCAAGAGAAAGATGGGTAGATTAAGGAAAGAATAAAAGATAATCTGGCCCTGGTAGGGAGAATATAGAGAGAAGACACTGAGCCAACTTCAGTGAAGAAGCTGTAGCTGTCATCCAGGTCTAGAGCAGTGGTAGTGGGACCAGAACAGACACGCCCAAAAGGCATTTAGTGGGAATGTCTAAAAAAATCTTAATTTTTTCAACCCCATGTCAAAAAACTGGGAAATAGGAGAGATGAGTCAAAATGACTCGCAGGTAGTTTGCATGGCTGACATCAGAGTAGAGAAGGATAGGATACTTGTCAGCAATTCAACATGCATCCTGTCTATTGCCAAATGTCACCCTTCAATGAGGCAAGCTGCAGCCCTGAAAATGGTTACTACCCTGTGGCTTCCTAAGCGGCACCACCCAGCTTCTCAATGATGTGAGTGAAAACCAGATTAGCCGTTTCTTCACTTGATTATATTTTTTCTTTAAAAATATAGCGATCAGAACACAGAGCAAACAGCTCCTAACCACTTTAGTGTAGTGATCACACAAGTTAGAGCAGGACTTACTAGACACCTGGGTGGTCATCTTTTATTTATCCTTTATGGTTCACTGTCTCTGTTCAGTCAAAACCTGGCCTCCTCCCCTCTCTGTACTGACAGACCTGGAAGGAGAAGGGAACGGGATGCACAGCAGAGTGGAGAAGGTCTCCAGATGATTCTGGTGCCACCTACGGTTTTTTCCCCACCCCCCAAACACACACAGAGCACAGCACACGTCACTTTCTAACTTATTCTGCACTTTCCTAGTCATGAGTCTATTGGTGAGACTTGCACACAGCCAAGGCAGGTGACTGGGCTTTGTGCCAGAACACCAAAATTTAGATGGTGCAAGAAAGTATTAATACCGGTTTTAAAGGATGATATGACTTTAAATTTTGTTAGATTTACATGTTGACATCCCAGGCATTGCCTCAGCAGTGTAGAAACAACTGAGCTTAGCACCTAGTTAACAAGAATAATTAGTTAAAACGGGAAGCTAGCAGATGGTGTACATTGTTAATAACACCCCTCTGTGTGCCAAATCTGAAGCACAAAGTTGATCAAGGGCCCATTTAGTGCTACTTGCCCAAGGCATCAAAATTGCCAGTTCTAGGATAATGCAAAGTCTGGTTTCAGGGTGGCTTAGTACTGAAAACCCTTGTTGGCATATTCTGTTTGGTCATTCATTACTCTAGCACACACTTTCACTACCTATGGCTTATTAAGAAGGTGAGATGTTGCCTTTCTTGGCTTTCCCAGTTTAAATCTCATTTGTGCCTCTAGGTCAAGGGGTGGGGGAAGAGAGAAAGGAAATGACATCATAACCAAGTGTGGAACTGCTCTAAATTCAGGCTAGTGTCTTCTCCCATCATGGCTCTCCTGGACAGCCAGCTTCAGAATGACTCCGACTCATTTTTAGAGGTCTCTTATGAATTAGTTCTGTGCTACAAAGTAGGAGACTGACCTTAGTTCTGCCACCACTAACCAGTGTGTACTCTGAGCAAATCATTTCACCTCTCCCAAACACAGAAGGAGCAGGCCTCCTGCTCTTAGCTGGCCCCAGTGTGGCGTCACTGAGCTATATGACCTTGAGAAATTAACTTCCCTGGATCTCAGTTTCATCATCACCATAAGGATGTTGGGCTAGATGATCTCAAAGCCTCCCCCCAATGGCAACCTTCTATAGGTCTATTTTAAATGGTTGTAGTGGCCAAGGGAGTGATGCCTTCTGATAGTTGTCTGAAAAGTCAGCTCAAAAAAAGCAGATGAATTAGACAAAAGGCATACAAATTTATTTAATGAGCATATACAGGTCCCTTCAGAATTAAGACTCAAAAATATAGGAGAAATTGTCCAACTTCATGTGTATGTTCAACAAAGTACAGACAGCTATGTAGAAGTATATTTGAACAAAAAGGGTATGATCTAATGCTAATAGGCTGAGTGGGGAAACCCAGCAAGGCCTGTCTGTCTAGAGTCTTCTTGGCCTGAGCAGCATTCCCTCCTTCTGGGTGTGGGGCAGTACCTTCTCTGGAATGGAGGTCTTATGACCTTATAGTCACAAGGTAAATCAAATAATTTCTTAATGGCCAGTACTTACACAGAAAGGCAGAGAGAAAATTAGAGCAATATTTTTAGGTTTTATGGCTGGCTGTGGGGAAAAGGGGTTCTAGTTTCTATGGCCTGCCTTGGGGAGGAGGGATTCTAGTTTCTATGACTTGCCAAGGGAAAGAATAGGACCAAGAGACAGGAGGACAGGAGGTCAGAGAAAAACTTCTGCTCCTGAGGCTGCTTCATTTGAGATTACTGTTGTTCTACAAAGAATGGACAGCTGTGTAAAAATATGACTGGACAAAAAGGGTATGATCTAATGCTAATATAGACAGTGGGGAAACCCAGTTTCTCCATTCAGATAGTGTGAACAGGTTGACTTTGAGATAATGGTAGCCCATTCAGAAGAATTGGACAGTAAGCACTTGGAGAAATGGGCTGGAGCTGTGTGGAAAGAGGCAGGGGCCTAGAAATAGATTTTGAAATGAGAGTTGAAACCATAAGAATGAAGGAGCTCCCCCAAAGGGTAGGTGTAAAGAAAAGAGCAGAAGGTGAGAGACAGCCTTAGTAGAAGAGGAGGTGGGAAGAAAATTCTGCAAAAGAAATAAGATAACGTTAAATGGTTAGCAGCTGAGCTTAGGCTAGCTTTGGAGAGAAAATGTTTTTTAAAAAACGAGATGCCATTTTGATGATGTTCTTAAGAAGGAAGTTTTTATCCACATGGATAAATGCACCTCCCTCACTTACTGGACCTTACTCCTCTCTCTAGGCTGTGAAGCTTCATGGAGGTATTGACATCCTTGTTTCCAATGCTGCTGTCAACCCTTTCTTTGGAAGCCTAATGGATGTCACCGAGGAGGTGTGGGACAAGGTGAGAGGCGATTAAAACAGCAGGGATGGGCTTCAGAAAACATTCAGCACAAACTCCGTCTGCTTTTAGAATGCATTTGTCAAGTGCAGTGTAAATGTAAGGAATCTGCAATGTGCCACACACCTGGAATGCACCTGCTAAAGGACAGGTGGGGGTGGCTTCCTCTATCCCTGCCCTTCTCTTTCATTTCTGCTGCTCCCAGTTCTGTCTTCTTCCATCTGCTCTTTGCTAGCCGCCTTCTGCTTCCCTCCCCAGCCCTCTTCCCCAGCATGCTCTTGCTGGTTGATTTCCAGCAGAGACATGGCAGCCAATATGCCAACAACTAAGACACTTAAACTTACACACCCACCTGTCCCCCTTTCAGCTGCCAAAAAAGACTGATTTTTTTATTAGTTGGGAAATGTTAATAGCTGCTAGTTAAGTAAAATACCAATTCTGGTGAAATGACCATAGTTCCTGCTTTATAATATACAGCCTTGGAAAAAGACCTGTATTATTTTCTTTTTAACGGCAGTGTCAGGAAAATATGAGATCCAGATGTCTACATTCAAGTGCTGGAATAATGATTTTTACATGAAAGCATATAATTACATTATATCCATAATATATTTCCCACACCTACATTCTTTCATTACAAAGCCTATATTAAAATATTTGTCTTTGTTTACTAAGGTTAATATTCCCACATGATTTGGAAATGTTAATTTTATGATCTCCCATGGTTTTGCTTTTTGCTCTGATGCTGTCAATAATTTCTCAACACTAAAGTTTAAGGATATGAAAATATAATTTGTTGACCAGCATTTCATACACATAAAGACCAAAGTGCCAAAAGGTTCTTTAGTGGACCAGTTCCTGATTCTGATATTTTCTAAAACAGAGGCACATCTTTCATGAACAGTCTGAATAGAGACCACAGGAAAAATCAGTTTTAAACTAAATACAGGCATACCTCAGAGATATTGTGGATTTGGTTCCAGACCACCACAATAAAGTGAATAAGTGAATATTGTAATAAAGCAAGTCTCATGAATTTTTTGGTTTCCTAGTGCCTATAAAATTGTTTACATGATGCTGTAGCTATTAAGTGTGCAGTAGCATTATGCCTAATATATATATTCTTAATATATATATACATACACATAACTTAATTTAAAATTTTTTTTAGTAAAAGTCTCTCTGTCACCTCCCCCCTAGACTAGAGTGCAGTGGCATGATCACGCCCCACCACAGCCTCAAACTCCTGGGCTCAAGCAAGAGCCTCTCTCCTCAGCCTCCTGAGTTGCTGGGACCACAGGCATGCACCACCATTCCCTGCTAATTTTTTAGATTTTTTTGTAGAGAAAAGGTGTTCCTATGTTACCCAGGCTGGTCTCAAACTCCTGGGTTCAACTCAAGTGATGCTCCCGCCTCAGTCTCTCAAAGTGCTGGGATTAGTACAGGTGTCAGCTATAATCTGACTTTGGGAGGACAAGACAAGAAGATCACTTAAACCCAGGAGTTCGAGACCAGCCTGAGCAACATAGTGAGACCTTGTCTCTATAAAAAAAATTTTTTTTTAATGAGCCAGGTGTAGTGGTACATGCCTGTAGTCCCAGCTACTTGGGAGCTTGAGGCAGAAGAATCGTCTGAGATCAGGAGGCTGAGACTGCAGTGAGCCGTGACTGTGTCACTGCACTCCAACCTGGGCAAGAGAGTGAGACTCTGACTCATAAATAAATATATAAATAACGTATTGCAGAAAATGCTAACAATCATCTGAACCTCCAGCGGTTTATAGTCTTTTTGCTGGTGGAGGGTCTTGTCTCAGTGTTGATGGCAGCTGACTGATCAGGGTGGTGGTTGCTTAAGTTTGTGGTATCTGTGGCAATTTCTTCAAATACAACAATAATGAAATTTGCTGCATCAATTGACTCTTCTTTTCACTAAAAAATTTATCTGTAGCATGCAATGCTATTTGATAGTGTTTACCACAATAGAACTTTCAAAATTGGAGTCAGTCCTCTCAAACCCTGCTGTTGCTTTATCAACTAAGCTTATGTAATATTTTAAATCCTTTGATATCATTTCAACAGCGTTCATGGCATCTTCGCCAGGAGTCGATTCCATCCCATGAAACCACTTTCTTTGCTCATCCCAAAGAAGGAACTTCTCAGCCATTGGCATTTTATCATAAGATTGCAGCAATTCAGTCACATCTTCAGGCTTCACTCCTAGTTCTAGTTCTCTTGCTATTTCTGTCACATCTGCAGTTACTTTGCTTTCCCCATTGAAGTCTTGAAACCCCCCCTCCAAGTCATCCATGAGGGTTGGGATAAACTACTTTCAAAATTCTCTTAATGTTAATATTTTTACCTCCTCCCATGAATCACAGATCTTAATGGTATCTAGAGGGGACTGTTTTCCAGAAGGTTTTCAATCGACTATGCCCAGATTAATCAGAGGAATGATTATCTATGGCAGCCATAGCCTTATAAAATGTATTTCTTAAATAATAAAATTTGCAAGTCAAAATTACTCCTTGATCCATGGACTACAGACTGGATGTTGTGTTCACAGGCATGAAAGCAACATTAATCTCCTTATATACCTCTATCAGAGCTCTTCTGTAACTAAGTGCATTGTCAGTGAACAGTAATATTTTTCTGAGCTATAGTTCTCAACAGTGAGCTTAAAATATTCAGCACCCCAGGCTATAAACAGATGTGCTGTCATCCAGGCTTTGTTGTTCCATTTATAGAGCACAGGTAGAAAAGATTTAGCATAATTCTTAAGGGTTCTAGAATCTTCAGAATGGTAAATAAGCCTTGGCTTCAACTCTAAGTCACTAATTGCATTAGCCCCCAACAAGAGAATCCGCCTCTCTTTCGAAGCTTTGAAGCCAGTCCTTGACTTCTCCTCTCTAGCTATGAAAATACTGCATGGCATCTTCTTGCAATACTAGGCTGTTTCATCCAACATTGAAAATCTGTTGTTTAGTGTAGCCACCTTCATCAGTTATTAGCTAGATCTTCTGGATAACTTGCTGCAGCTTCTACATCAGCACTTGCTGCTTCACCTTGAACTTTACTGTTATGGAGATGTCTTCTTTCCTTGAACCTCACGAAGCAACCTCTGCTAGCTTCCAGCTTTTCTTCTGCAGTTTCCTCACCTCTCTCAGCCTTCACCGAATAAGGAGAATTAGGGCCTTGCCCTGGATTAGGCTTTAGCTTAAGGGAATGTTTCAGCTGGTTTGATTTTCTATCCAGACTACTCAAACTTTCTTTCAAACAATAAGGCTATTTAGCTTTCTTATCATTCATGTGTTCACCAGTGTAGCACTTTTAATTTCCTTCAAGAACTTTCTTTAAGGGATTGGCAGTAGCGGGAAACTTCCAGGGGAGGGAGGGGCACACCTCATCAACAAGGGTACCTGCATAATGAACATTTGTATACCTGACCCTGAATGGTACCCCACATCTTTAAAATAAAATAAATAAAGAGCTTTCTTTTGCAACCACAACTTGGCTAACTGTTTGGTTCAAGAGACCTAGCTTTCCATCTATTTTGGCTTTCGACGTGTCTTCTTCACTAAGCTTAATCATGTCTAGCTTTCTATTTAAAGTGAGATACATGTGACTCTTCCTTTCACTTGAACATTTCAAGGCCATCATAGAGTTTTTAAATTGACCTAATTTCAATATTGTTGTATCTCAGAGAACAGAAAGGTCCGAGGAGAGAGAGACAGAAGAGTGGTGGAGCAGTCAGAACACACACAACATTTATCAATTAAGTTTACCATCTTATATGGGCACGGTTTGTGGTGTCCCAAAACAATTACAATAAAGACAACAAAGATCACTGATCAGAGGTCACCATAACAGATACGGTAATAATGAAAAAGTTGGAAATATTGTGAGAATTACCAAAATGCAATTACCCAGAGATATGGAGTGAGCACATGCTGCTGGAAAAACAGCTCTGATAGACTTTGTAGATGCAGGGTTGCCCCAAAGCTCCAATTTGTAAAACATGGTATCTGCAAAATGCAATAAAATGAGTGTGCCTGTAATTTTTCTTTTTAGCTTACATTTTAAAAAAATATAGTACATCAAATCTAAATGTAAATGTGTATGTAAAAAAATTGGGGGGATGATTGGGGAAATTTTATTATGGACAATATATTAGATAAAATTATCATCAATGTTAAACTTCTTGGGTGTGATAATGTATATGGTTGTGTAAAAGAACATCCTTATTCTTTGGAAATGTATGCTAAAGTATTTAGGGATAAAACATTGTGATGTCTGCAATTTACTTTCAGTGGTTCATTTTTTTAAAAAACTGTGTAGGCTAGGCATGGTGGCTCATGCCTATAATCCCAATACTTTGGGAAGCCAAGAAGGGAGGGTCACTTGAGGCCAGAAATTCAAGATTGGGCAACATAGCAAGACCCCATCTCAACAAAAATGTTTTTTAAAAATTAGCAGGGCATGGTGGTATGCATCTATAGTCCCAGCTACTCAGGAGGCTGAGGCAGGATTGTTTGAACCCAGAAGTTCAAGGCTGCAATGAGCTATGATTGTGTCACTGCACTCCAGCCTGGGCAACAGAGCAAGACCCTGTCTCTAAAACAAAACAAGACCAGCCTCGGTTGCTCAGCCTGCAATCCCAGCACTTTGGGAGGCCAAGGTGACTGGATTGCCTGAGCCCATGGGCTCAAACCAACCTGAGCAACTTGGCGAGACCTCATCTCTACAATAAATAAATTTTAAAAATTACCCAGGTGTGGTAGCACATGCCTGTAATTTTGACTACTTGGAAGGCTGAGGCGGAAGGATTGTCGGAACCCAGCAGGTAGATGCTGGGGTGGCCATGAGTGTGCCACTGCACTCCAGCCTGCCTGATGGAGTGAGACTCCAACTCAAAAACAAAACAAAACTGTATAGATACATAGAGAAGGCAAATGGGGCAAAGTGGGAATAATTGGTGAATCTAGGTGAGGGATATCTAGATATCTATTGTACTTCTATTTCAACTTTTCTGTAAGATTAAAATTTTTTAAAATAAGAAGTTGCCTAGAATGATGTAAACAGGGATCATACATTTGTTTTAAATTATGGATGTGGGGATTTTGGTTGTAGCCTATACTCCAGCATCCCTAAAGTGCCTCCTTATGATCCCACTCTCCAATATGTCTAGCCAGATAATCCATCCCAGAAGGCCAAGAGCATCTCATTCCCTAAGCTCAGAAACCAGAAAAGTGCTGGATCAACTGCAGGTGCCCAAGATAGGCTACATTTTCTCTCAGAAGCATGGCCCACTCTAGGACAGCCCCAAGAGGCTGACAGTTGCAGGCTCTACCTACTTGGAAGAAACATAGAAAACCTAGCTCAAATCTATCTAAGACAGCCCTGAGGATTTAGGTCCATTCTGAGCCAAACCATCCTTGACTGGTTAGGAAACAAAAAGAGCCAGACTCCATTTTTTTTCTCACTTGAACCTAATGTGTCATTACCTAGCTGAATAGCTGGTGAGAACTACTTCTACCTAAACCTCAGTTTCTCCACATATAAGGTCCAGGTAAATAATCCCTAAGATCTCCATCAGCTCTAACAAACAGATCCTAGGAACCCACTATAATCCTAGCCGTGCCTTTTCCAATGCTTTTTTCTCTTCTTTTCTTGACTGCAGGTTCTGAACATTAATGTGAAGGCCACAGCCCTGATGACAACAGCAGTGGTGCCAGAAATGGAGAAACGAGGGTACAGAGAGTGAGAGAGATCCTGGGTGAGATGGGGCCCACATAGGCTGAGGGCAGTGGTCTCCACTGGGAAGAGGGTCAACTCTCTTCTTTTTCCAGAGGTGGCTCAGTGGTGATCGTGGCTTCCATAGCAGCCTTCGTTCCATTCCCTGTAAGAACCCTTTTGTCTGCCACTTCCATCCCATCCTCTGTCTTATACCTTTCCACCCCTCCAGTTACCCAAAGTTTATATCCCCTTTTAGAATAAAACCACCAAGTCCCTTCCCACAAAATAGATGCCTTACTTCCACGAACCCTAACCAAGGGGAGGTTTAGCTATAGGACAGTCTCCTAACTGTGACCCTTCCTTACAAGAGTTACCCTATTGGCCATTGCCCTTTCTGTCCAATAATAAGAACCAAGAATGACCTGGAAACTATGAGTCTAATCCATTCTCTTCTTTCCCTAGGCCCTGGGCCCTTACAATGTTAGTAAAACAGCTTTGCTGGGCCTCACCAAGAACCTAGCCATAGAGCTGGCCCCAAGGAACATTAGGGTGAACTGCCTGGCACCTGGACTTATCAAGACTAACTTCAGCAGAGTGGTAAGAAAGGGGAGCCAGGCATCCTGCTGGGACCGCCTGAAGGGCATTCATCTTCTTGAATGGGGAAGCCCAGTACCTGAGTCCTAAGCTCTCAACCACTCCATCCTCCGCCCTGGACTCTTCCATATTCCATTTCTGGACCAGCTGCCCTACCTAGGTCACACTCCTTTCCTGAGGTGTAGGGTGGAGACTGAGGAATTCAGACTCTATTCACAATGTTTCCTCTCTCCTTAAGGGTGGAAAATTGGGGAGATGCAGTGAAATGCATCACTAGAACCTGAAATGAATGAAACAGAAGAGGGCAGTAGGGAGAGCTGGGAGCCAGGAGAAAATAGGGAGCAAAGCGGGGAGTCTCCATCCTTCCTCTCAGTTCCTGTGAGGATGGGCAATTTTTTCCCTTTCTGTCCCTCAGTTTCCTCTTCTTGCACATGAAACCATTTCTCTTTTTCCTGCAGCTGTGGATGGACAAGGAAAAAGAGGAAAGCATAAAAGAAGCCATGCGAATAAGAAGGTAAAGCTGTCATAGAAGAGAAGTAGAAGGGACGAAGATGGAGAGGTCTGGTCTCTGACAGTCACAGCTTGCTATCTCAATCCCACAGATAACACGGCATGTTCCTCTGCCTCACAGACTTCACAAGTTCATAAACTTGTGGAGTCTGCTTCCACTGCCATAGGCAAACACAGAGGCATCACGGTTTCAGCAGAGCAGAGCTCTGGGAGAAGCCCTGACTCCTCTCCAACCTGGGAGTTTGCCTCCATCTCTGGGCATCCATGAAGTTCAGGGACCAAAACCAAAGCCATGCCTTTTTAGCTTCCCTTGACTAAAGAGTCTTGTTTACAAAGCTCAGGTTGACTATCCTACAGTCCAAACAAAAGGCATGAAGAGCTTTACTAAGCCCCAAATGTCCCTTGCCTAAGGAAAGTACTCACTTCCCCAATGAGTTGGCTGAAGCTTTTTTGGGCTCCCTTTCCTCTGAGTTCCTGTTTCTCTACCTTTCAACTTCTGGACATTTTCTTGTTTTTAGCTCCTCACGGACACAAGCCAGCAATGCCTAACTCTTTACTGGTCCAGACATCCCAGGCTCCCTCAAGTCCTCCCAAAGTCATTGTAATATCAGGCATGAGTTGAAGGCCTAGTTCACAACTCACTAATAAATCGGGATACTGTCATCCTAGAGCCCCAGTGAATGCTCTAGCCCCCTGTATCTCAATCCCAGATGCACACTAGAATCACATGGGGAAGTTTTTAAACTGCAGATCCTCAGGCCCCACTCCCAGAGACTCTTCTTTAATTGGTCCAAGGTGGGACCTGGGCACCTTTTGTTGTTGTTGTTGTTGTTGTTAAGCCTCTCAAATGATTGCAAGGTGCAGCTAGAATGGAGAACCACTAAGTCAGTCCTTCTAGGTTCGACTTACTCTACCCATCTCTAGGGCATTCTGTGGCAGTCAGATCAAAGTCTGTAACTGTGTAATCACTGATAAATGAGAATTCGCACATTCCCACAAAATGAACCTGATTTTAAGGGAAAAATATAGATTCCTGAAAAAGTTGTCCATAAACTGAACCTGTACAAATGGGATCACTTTAAATGCTCCATTTTCTGTCACAGAAACTCCCTGACTCTTGAGTAGTATGTACATGTGTGAAACAAATTTTTTTGAAGTAGGAAATAATTGCTTGCCACTTTATCTATATAACTTTGGATTTTGGTGTCCTGAGCACTCTAAAAAACAATGTGTTTCATAGTATTTGAATATGATGTGTAATGGATTTTGCAGAGTACAGTATGCTTATACTAAATTATAACAGCTTATCCTCATGGTAACCCTATTTGATAGGCAGGAGGCTTGTACACTGGCTCTGAAAAAAACCATCTGATAATTCTTAATTAAACAGATTGCATTCCCTGTGAGTCAGGTGAGGAGAACTGGCCTGTTTGATTTTTACTCCCTTATTCTGTTCTGCAGGCTAGGCTCGCCAGAAGACTGTGCAGGCATTGTGTCTTTCATGTGCTCTGAAGATGCCAGCTACATCACTGGGGAGACAGTGGTGGTGGCTGGAGGAACCCCATCCCGCCTCTGAGGACCTGGAGACAACTGACAAGGCAGAGGTGGCTCCAGCTCCTGGTGCTGTTCCTGCATTCATCCACTGGCCTTTCCCACCTCTGCCCACCACGCTGCTCACCTTACAAAATCAGTTCTGCTTTGTGACAAGATCCATCCTTCCCTTTGGTCAAGGTGGGGTCTTATGAGGATTCCTACTGTTGCTGTGGCCTTAGATAAAGGCTTTGTCTGAGAACACAGGGCAGACCTGCTGAGAAAGCTGAGTCCACCTTGGCAAAGGCCAACAAGTTTTGTTTTTGTTTTTTCTGGGCCTCTGGGGAATTTGAGAGGAGATGGGAGAGAAGGAATCTGGAGGAGAAGGAGCAGAGTTGGAAATTAACTTGCAAATGAGGTGCAAATAAAATACAGATGATAGCATTGCTTTGAATCTAGACGTGTTCATTTCTCAGTGTAGGGTGCTTAGCTGAGCAGAGAACAGAAGTCTGGGCAGGCTGGATCTCTGGATCCCCTACCCCTCCTCCCTGTCTCCAGGACCTGAGCCTGACGCTAAGGAGTGGAGGTGTCTGCAGAGCTGCTAGCTGGGAGGAGGTGACAAGGAAACTCCCAGGTGCTACTCTCAGCCTCACGCCCCCAGGAATGGCGCCAAGGACACCACAGGGATCCCCTAGACTGGGCAAGCGAGCTAAAGAGAAGGAGAATTCCCCCAGATCCAGACAGGTCCTCTCCCAGAATCGCCCCCGGTCTCGAGTTCCCTCCTGGGTCAGCAAGGACAAGCTGGACAGGTTCCGAGCCGGCGGTGGAAAGGGAGGGGCCGTGCAAGGTTGACATGGGGAGACATACCCAGACCCACAAACAAAAGAAATGGGTTCTACCCACGGTGCCTGAGGAGTGAGTGGCACGGAAAGCAGGGACGTAGCCCTCCGCCCCCGAGATGGCCCGGACACCGAGCAACGTGCACCGAGCCCCCGACGCGGGAGCCGGCGGGAGGGGTCGGCGGGAGCGCGCGCGGAGTCTCACGCGGCTCGGCAGCGCGGCGCGCATGCCCAGTCCGCGCCTCTCCGGGCGGGGCGGGAGGCCCGGCGCTCGGAGGCGGGGGGGAGGAGCGCTCGCGCAGCCGCCCCTGACAGGAGCGGGCTCGGCCGCTGCTGCAGCGCTCAGCGCCCGGGCCCTGCCGGAGCCGGGTCTAGCATGTGCCGCGGCTCCCCGGCGGCGGCGGCGGCGGCTCCTCTGCAGCAGCAGCAGCAGCAGCAGCAGCGGCCGCCATGGCCAAGCCCGGCGTGGAGCTCACCCGCGAGTTGCAAGGTACGAGGCTGCCTTGGTCTGTGGGACGTCCCGTCCGGGAGCATCCCAGACCCAGTGCGTTCCTCCCCGCGGTACACCCCAGCCCGGTGCCTCACACAGCCCCTTCCCCCCATGCATCCCGGCTCCAAGGCAGCCCCCTGCCCCTGCATCCCAGCCCGGGCATCACTGTCCCCGGAGCACCCTTCGTTGCCCGACTCGCCTCACCCTGTCAGGACCTTCTTGTCCCGGAGCCGCCCGTCCCGCTCATAGGTGACGGGTGCAGTTCCCTTGCGCTCCCTGGGGCTGACGCTCAGCGTTCCTGGCCCAACCCTCGGCGAAGCGTCCAGTCTCCCCTCCGGAGACTCCCGGCCTCCCCGACGGGCGGGGCCAGGCCCGCCCCGCCGGGCGATGGGAGCTGCCCCTGGTCCTGACCGCTGCGTGGCTCAACACCCTCCCTCCGCCCGGCCCCGCCCCGGAACCGGCCCTGAAGAGACCCTGGGAGCTGGGCAGCGCCCAGGCCAGTGGGGGCAAAGAAGCGAGTGGGCGGAGAGGCCCTGGGTGGGAGCTAAAACCAAGATCAGGGTCTCTGCAGCTCACCCCCCACAGCCCCGTCCCAGCCTGCCCCTTCTCACTACCCGCCACCCACGCCTCAAGGGCCTCTCCTCTTTGCTTGGCTCTCAGACCTAGCCCAGACCAAGGCCCGCGGCACCCCCACCCCGGCACTGCCACAACCCTGACCCCAGAGACGGGCGCACAGGCTAGCCCACGCAGAGAGCAGGATGCTCAAGGATACTCAGAGGCGTGCTGCACTGTGGCGATTTCCCACACCTACACACGCACACAAGCACAGTCATGAGATGTGTGTAAACACGTCTTTACAGAAAGGGCACTCCACCACACACACATGCTATGTCTAGATGGTTCTGCTGGCAGACCGGGGCTCATTTAAACATTAATTCCTTCCCACCCTCCACTAGCACCCTACTCCCCTCCCCACTCACACACAGAAACTGTCTGGCTCCGTGCCTCTTTCACAGCTACAAGCCAGCATACTCATTCACACTTGTCCCTCCCCACCAATGCCACACTCAGACTCCCTGACATCCTCAGGAAGCATGCACACACTCGTAGTAAAGGCAGACACTCACTCCCAGACCACCTAGAATATAGTCAAAGGGACACCCCCACACCCCCACACACTGACTCACTGTGTATGTGTCGATGGCTGTTGTAGTGCATGGGTTGGAAAAATTCTTCACACCCTCAGAAGTGTAAGACACATCCTCCCACAGACAGTCAGCAACTGTCCCCTGACTCAGGGACATTGGGAGCCAGAGTTTTCCCCACACTCCAATCTCTCTCTAATAGGAAAAGTTAAAAATAAAAATAAGAGAGAGAGAGAAAAATCATCAAAGAAGGAAAGTTCTCTGTCCCTGTCCTTTGTCTTTCTCTGCCTCTCTGTCCTCCCATCTGACCCTACCCCTTCCTCTGTCTGGAGAGCCCTGGGGAGGTGGGGGTGGCCATGGGAAGGAGAGCTCTGAGCAGGCCCAGCTGTGCGACCCTGACTGTACCTTCAGACAGCATCCGGAGGTGCCTGAGCCAAGGGGCTGTGTTCCAACAGCATCGTGTGAAGTTGGAGACAAAACCCAAGAAGTTTGAAGACCGAGTGCTGGTGAGGACATTGGGGTGGGGAAGAGGTGACTGGCAGGGACAGCTGGCCCTTAGAGGGCAGGGAGCCTGGGGGACAGGGGAGACAGAGGTAGGTGAGCACTGAGGAGACAAAATCTGGGGAAGGGGACAGGGCTGGTCTAGGAGCCTAGGGTAGGATATAGAGTGGGGACTCCCAGAGCAGTGCTAAGGGGCTTAAGGAGGGCAGGGACACCAGGACCCAGTCAGCTGCCATGAGCTGCTGATATTCTTTTCTCCTCTCTGCAGGCCCTGACCTCCTGGCGCCTCCACTTCTTCCCCCTTAAAGTCCCGGCCAAGGTAAGTTGGGCTGAGGAACAGGAGGAGCTCCTGGTATGCTCCCTCCTGGTGGCCCAGGCCCTTCCTTACCTGGAGCTGAGCATCTTCACCCCTCCCAGGTGGAGAGCTCCTTCAATGTTCTGGAGATCCGTGCCTTCAACACGCTCAGTCAGAACCAGGTAAGAACTGGGACTTGGAGCCCCACTATTGGGCCTGCCAGGGGAGGGGGGGGAGTGAGTCTGAGGACCTGCTGCTCCCTCTCCCCCAGATCCTGGTGGAGACAGAGCGTGGCATGGTGAGCATGCGGCTGCCATCAGCTGAAAGTGTGGACCAGGTGACGCGACATGTGAGCTCTGCCCTCTCCAAGGTCTGCCCTGGCCCTGGGTGAGTGGCAACTGAGGGGGTCTCTTAAGGGACTAGGCAAGAGGGAGACTTTGCCTTCACTTCCTCCTTCCCTGGACCTGGGCCCCCACATTAGTGAGAAGAGCTCTCATGCCTCCATTCCTGCTTTTTCCTGGGGATTTAGAGGCTATAATAGCGGGAGAGTTGAGAGCCTCTTTCCAGCCCTCTCTGGGATGATTTGTTTCACCCAGGTGTCTGATACGACGTGGAAATGCAGACACCCCAGAAGGGCCCCGAGACACGTCCCCCAACTCTGAGACTTCCACATCCACCACTCACAGTGTCTGCGGTGAGCAGGGGTGGGTGTGAGGGAAGTAGGCCCTAAACCATCCAGCCCCATGTCCAGAGCCCTTTGTGCATGTGGTATTGCTGGTGGGGGAAGGGAGGGCTTTGCCTGCCCTGAGGACGCCACAGCTCCTAGACCTCAGGAGGTACATGGCGTGGCAGGAACCTAGGACACTGGCACATGAAGTGACCTTGACTGTTCTTGAATCTCAAGCCCATTCCCTACCTCCTTACCCCTCATGGAGCCAACCTGTCTCCTGCCCCACAGGTGGCTTCTCTGAGACCTACGCTGCCCTGTGTGACTACAATGGGCTGCACTGCCGTGAGGAGGTGCAATGGGTGCGTTGGGCAGGGATCTGGCGGGGGGAAAGGTGGGACCCAGAAGGCGGGGGCCAAGGAGGAAGGAGGAAGCAGGTGTGAGCCAGTTCCACCTCTCCAAGGATGTGGACACCATCTACCACGCTGAGGATAATCGGGAGTTCAATCTTTTGGATTTCAGCCACTTGGAGAGCCGGTAAGCAGATGGGACAGAGACTTGACCCCCAAATTCCCAGCTTCAGCCCAACCCTGGCCCATCCTGGGATCTCCCTTCCAGTCCCTCCCACAGCCCCAGCTCTGTCTCCCCAACTCCCCCCTCCCCACCCCCGCTGCCGTCTACCCATCTAGGCTTTCCCCAGTCCAACTGCCCCACCCCTAGTCTCTTCTTTTCCACCCCAGCCACCTGCTCACCACTCTCCTGCCCCCTTCCGTGTCCCTGCAGAGACTTGGCCCTAATGGTGGCAGCCCTGGCCTACAACCAGTGGTTCACCAAACTCTACTGCAAGGACCTGCGGCTGGTAGGAACTAACAGGGACTGGTGGGTGTAGGGGGATGGAGTAGTGCCCTCCTTGGCCCCTGCTCCCAGGACCCCTCTGTCCTCAGGGCTCTGAAGTGCTAGAACAGGTGCTACATACCCTGAGCAAGTCGGGGAGCCTCGAAGAGCTGGTGCTGGACAACGCCGGGCTTAAGACGTGAGGCCAGCCTCCTCCTCGGGCAGTGGCACCCGTAGGGTCCCAGAACCTCAGAGCATGAAATGGGCCTCTGGACTATCTCATCCAGCTCCTCACTTTCCAGAAGAGGAGACTGAGGCCCAAAGAGGGCACAAAGCAAGTCAGTGGTCAAGTGGACTCAGACCTAAGCCTCTGACCCCCCCACCATCTCCAAGGCCTTTCCCCAGTATGATCCATGCCCCGTCCCCTCTTTCTGTCAACTACCAAGCAGGGTAGGCTGCTCCAGTCTTGAGGACCCAAAGTTGGCCTTTGTCTCAGCACAACCTCCCAAAGTGTGGAACGCCCCCAGGTACTCCAGAGTGGTGGCAAGCTCCTTCGCAGTCCCTGAGCTGCTCCCCCGCTGTGGGGATCTCTGACCTTTGCAGCCCCAGCCAGGCATGAAGGTGGAAGAGGGGGAGCCCAAGGGGTGGGACCTGGGGCTCAGCCCAGGACAAATCCTTCCTCCCCTCCCCTGAAGGGACTTTGTCCAGAAGCTGGCCGGGGTGTTTGGGGAGAACGGGAGCTGTGCGCTGCATGCCCTCACTCTGTCCCACAACCCCGTCGAGGACAAGGGTGAGCCCCAGCCCTGAATCCTATCCCCCACCGCAATGCAGACTCCTGTCCTAGCCCAGAACCCAACCCAGGTCTGATCAGGGGCTCTCCGCGCTGATTCCAGTCCCTGCCTCCACACCTCCGTCCTTGACTCCAAACCTGTACCCTCCCCTCAAGCCCCCAACCTGACTCTGTGCCTCCTGTGCCCACTGCCCAGCCTCTCACTGGGTCCATTTCTCTCTCCACGCCCAAGGTTTCCTCAGTCTGAGTCAGCAGCTCCTCTGCTTCCCCACTGGCCTTACCAAACTGTGCCTGGCCAAGACTGCCATTTCCCCTCGAGGTACTTGCACCATGGCCCCTGACCTCTGACCCTCCCCGAGGGCTTCCTGGGATGTCAAGCCCCAGAGGTGTACCCACATCTTCACACACCATCCCCAGGATCAAGGAAAGGGGAGGAGCCACACTGTGGGAGTGAGGGATGGTTATGTACTGAGGGGAAGAGGTGGGGATGGGGGCCAACCCAGCCCAGTGCCCGCTGTACTCAGGGCTCCAGGCGCTCGGCCAGACCTTCGGGGCCAACCCGGCCTTTGCCAGCTCCCTTCGATACCTGGACCTGAGCAAGAACCCTGGGCTGCTCGCCACAGACGAGGCCAACGTGAGTTCACAGAATGTAGCCTCGACCCCTGCCAAAAGCCTGCTTAGGCTTCAGAACCTGAGAAGTCTTCTGCTCCGTGCCACCCAGGTGAGGAGGGATGCTATCGTCCCTTCCCCTGCAGCCCCTCTGTCCTTCCTTCTCCAGGCCCTCTACAGTTTCCTGGCCCAGCCCAATGCTCTGGTGCACCTGGACCTGATGGGGACTGACTGCGCCATCGACTCGGTGAGGGTTTAGTGATGGGGAGCCAGCCTGAAGTGATTTGGGGAGGCCAGATCCTGAGTACAGAGGTGGGCAGAGCTGTCTGGATGACTTCGGGTTCGGCCGAATTATAAAACAGTGGCACATAGCTCATACCCAAGTCGCACTTTATCCAGATCACAAGGTTGTGCCGGCTGTGCCTAAAAGCCAGCCCTTGTTATGTTCCCCAGCTGTGCACCCTGGTGCAGGGCTATGTCCACCAGGGGGAAAGACACTTTCCCTAAATTGAGCAAAGGCACCTTAGGAATCAGTGGTGGCCCTGGCTTTATACAGCCACTGCCTGTGAGCCGCTCCATGGCCCCTGGAAGCCAGGCAGAGAGTAGACCCGCTTTCCACAAATGGGAAAGTTGAGGCTTTAGGAAGCTGAGTGGACAGCCACAGTGCGGCTCACACACACTGACCATAGAGAGCAAAGAGCCTGCCTTGCCCCTCCACGCCCTTCCGCCCTTCTGACACCACCATGTCTCTCCCCACAGCTTCTGGGCGCTCTGCTCCACGGCTGCTGCTCCCACCTTACCTACCTCAACCTGGCTCGCAACAGTTGCTCCCACAGGTGGGAGCAGGAGGGGATGCAGGCAGGGATGGGACAAGCCTTGGCCATCCCTTTCTCCTGATGACCCCAGGGGTCTCCACAGGAAGGGTCGGGAGGCCCCACCGGCCTTCAAGCAGTTCTTCAGCAGCGCCTATACACTGAGCCATGTCAACCTGTCAACAACGAAGCTGCCCCTGGAGGCCCTCAGGTCGGGTGGGTGCAGGGTTGAGGGGGGGCGTCCAAGGGAACCACAGGGGAGCAGGGGAGGGGTAAAGATGAGCCTACCAACCTTCCTCTCACAGGGCGCTGCTTCAAGGCCTCTCCCTCAACAGTCACCTCAGCGATCTGCACCTGGATCTCAGCAGCTGTGAGGTGAGCCTCCAGTCTTCCAACCCGTCTGCCCGTCTCCTACCCATCGCCCCAGCGTGCACTTCTCATTCCTGATTCGAGCCCTGCTCCATCTTGCCTCTGTGCCACGCCTCTGAACACCCTGACCTGATCACGCGTTCACCTTCCCTCTCAGCCTGAGACCTGTGCCCCCCTTCCCAGAGGGCTTCATTTTCAGACTCCAGTATCTCCACCCTTAAAGCTTTGGGATGGGAGATGCCAGACTTGCCCACCAGAGGGCAGGAGCGAGTTGTCTTAGGAATAGCAGGCTTTTTGGCTGAAGGCAGGGGAGAGAGCCCTGGAGAAGGATCGGGTGTGGAGAAAGGGCTCCCTGATTTTACACCCAGGTCCTGGTATGACCTTGAGACCTCGCATGACTACCCTGGTCTCTACACATTAAAGGTGCCCTGTCCCCCACCCCAACCCCCTGCCTTCCCCACCCTACCTTGTCCCTGCAGCTCCGCTCAGCAGGAGCCCAGGCTTTGCAGGAGCAGCTGGGGACCGTCACCTGTGTGGGCAGCCTGGATCTGTCAGACAACGGTGAGTAGGGGGTGCCCCCTTCCCTGGGGGCCAGGTGGGAACAGGGGCCAGGAGTGTGCAAGGAGGCCTGAGGAGACACCAGCCAGCCTCAGGCTTCAAGGCGAGGCCTCTCCCTTCTACTGACCAGGGTTTGACTCGGACCTCCTGACACTGGTGCCGGCACTTGGCAAGAACAAGTCCCTCAAGCACCTGTTCCTGGGCAAGAACTTCAATGTCAAGGCCAAGTAAGGCCCCTTTCCCTGCCCACAGACCCTCATCCCATTATGCACCCTCCCTCTGGGATCACTATTACCCATGGTCATCTCTCTCCTCCAACATCATGGCCCCAGCCTCCTCTCCTCCTGGTCTGAGCTCCAACTTCCCACAGGACCCTGGAGGAGATCCTTCACAAACTGGTGCAACTTATCCAGGAAGAGGACTGCGTGAGTGCCTGGGCCTGGAAGGGGACCTGCAGTGGCCGGGGGCTGTGGGGACTGGGCCCACCCAACCCCTGACTTGCCCACACAGTCCCTGCAGTCCCTGTCGG
>CAUYQG010168767.1:0-26395 GCA_963574415.1 Tarsius wallacei | reverse complement strand
ATCTCTACAATAAATAAAAAAATTAGCCGGGCGTGGTAGCGCGCGCCTGTAGTTCCAGCTACTCGGAAGGCTGAGGTGGAAGGATCACCGGAGCCCAGCAGGTCGAGGCTGCGGTGGCCGGGAGCGGCCACTGCACTCCAGTCTGGGCGACAGTGAGACTCCAACTCAAAAAAAAAAAAAAAAAAAAGACAGAAAACAACTTGATTTTCGGTTACATCTACATCTTGGATCACGGAATGCATTTGGAGTTACTGCATAACCCACAATAATCTCCTCTCTTTTGGGAATGGTCCCAGGGATGATGCCTCTGTTCCCTGGCGCTGTCTTTCTGGTCTTAAAGGGTCAATCCAGTGGCACATAACTGCCTCAAGCTGGGGCACTAAATTTTCTCTCCCATTAAATTAAAATTTGAAACAAAGAGATTCAAGGACCTAAAGCCAGTGCACATGAATCTGTAGAAGCTTTTTGTGTCTTGACTGTCAATACCTTCCGGGGGCTACAAGTAGCTTTTGGTCTGGGCTTTACAAGTATCCGCCACCCACACCTGCACATATTGTAGCTAATAGGTGATTTTTTTGTCCCTCCACCCCTCTTCCCCTCCCCCAGTGTCCATTGTTCCCTTCTGTATGATAGTTTAGCTCCCACTTACAAGCGAGAATAAGAAAGTCCATAAACTTTTGACCGCTGAGAGTCCCATAGCTGTCCTGTCCCCACTTCCCATGCCTCCCTGCCTTCCTAAGTCCTGGTTGTTCAAACTCTTCTTTCCATGCCATACTCTTCTAATAAATTCTCTTTTTTTGTTGTTAGTTGTAAAGAAAGCCAAGGTTTGTTTTCTTTTCTTTAAGATGCATTTGTGTAAGCTTAATTTCAAAAATTCTTATAATGTGAATGCAATTCCAGCAGCCCAGGTTTTTGTCTGAGTCACTAGCACTTACCAGTTGAATTCATTGAGTCTTACCCAGCAGGCATGCACCAGCACGAGTGGTCTCCATCCAGATGGGAAATCTTGGCAAAATAGCAAGGATGCTCAGCACTGACAAAAGTATATCTATATATCCCCATAGAGCGTATAGGCAAAAACACATTCACATATTTAGTTAGATTTTAATGGAAACAAAACAGGTAATCCCAAGCTCCCTGCTAGAAAGGAAATCTGTTTGCCTTTTGAAAAAAAAATGAGAGTTTAAACTGTGAGTTAAGTAATCCTTTGGACAGTGGGTACCCATACCTCAGTATATTAAATATTTTTCAATCATCCACCCTGTTCGTTATAGAAAAGTAAATTTACTTAGCCATTAAATACCAAATGTTCGCTTAGAAAACATTAAGAAATGTGATCAAGAGATTTTCTTTCTTGTGAAATAATAATGGCCTCATAGTTACATAAACACAAAGTACGCATTTTCCAAGGGAACACAGGAATGAGCCCTGGCAATTGGCAGATAAGTGTGCTGCTGAAAATTGCTCTCTTGCCTTCTCAAGCCAGACCTGGTGCTCTTCTTAGTCTGCCACTTATGCATGTTGTCCTCCTAGGGGAAAGCCTGTTGTGGGGTCTAGGTCCAGATGCCTGTTAGGAGGTTATGGTTTTGGCTTTATGCATATTTGGTTGGTAGTTAGATACAGGAGCTGGGAATAGGAATAGGAAGAATTCTAGACTGGAGACCAGGAGACCTGATTTTTTTTTAATGGTCAGCTGCTATTTTGCCATGTGACTTTGGGTAAGATGCTTTCTCTTTCTTTGTCTCAATTTTATCATGGTAAAAGGCTGATAAGAGATTTTTTTAGTTCCGTTCTATGAATTAATGCTTCCTTAAGTCAATGACAGCCATTGTTTAGGATCTGATACCTTGGTGCTCCTGGATTTCATCTTTAGTAACAATCTCCCCTCTCTTTCTTTTTTTTTTTTTTGAGTTGGAGTCTCACTCTGTCACCCAGGCTGGAGTGCAGTGGCCGCTCCCACCAACCGCAGCCTCGACCTGCTGGGCTCCGGCGATCCTTCTGCCTCAGCCTTCCAAGTAGCTGGAATTACAGGCATGCGTTACCATGCCCGGCTGATTTTTTATTTATTGTAGAGATGAGGTCTCGCCAAGTTGCCAAGGCGGGTCTCGAACCCGCGGGCTCAGGCAATCCACTCACCTCAGCCTCCCAAGGCGTGGGATGACAGGCTGAGCCACCGGGCCCGGCTTTCCCTTCTCTTTCTAAAGTAATAGTAATAAAAACAACCAACACATGAATGACGATTATCACAGGCTACGTACTACAATGAGCACTTTACATGCATTGCCTCATTCAGTCCACACTACAATCTCATGAGATAAGTACCATGAATACCTGCATGTGACATATGGGGAAACTTTGGCACAGAGAGATGAATTAACTTGCCTAGTACATACCAAGCATACATGTAATGCTCACATATCAAGTGAAGAACCAAGAGTTTAAATTCAGGGCATCTGACACCAGACCTAACCCACTCAGCTGTTCTGTCTCTCTTCTAACAATCCACATCTAGAAAAACACTCAAATTACGTTTCGCTTTTAATTTCATATTTCTGGTTTATTCTTTTGAGAAACGTCAGAGTTTTTTTTTACAAGTCAGTAAACTGTTATTCAATATTTTTAGCATGCATGTGTGACCGTGTGTGTGCATGCGTGTGTCTTAATGTTAGGCACCGTCGCTTATTGTCTAATTCAAAGTCTGCCCAACGCAATCTTGATTGTATTCCTACTGGAGGGTATGTAGGGGGTAAGCATTCAGAACCGACGTCATGGTTTTGCTTGCTTTCCTAATACTAGGCATTCGTTTGGACGCTGCCCATTTCTGGAACCGAGTGCCTTCTTGCTGTCAGAACCCTGGAAATTTTGGGTGTTGGATTCATGGACCCCAAAAGTGAGAGAAAGAGGATGTGGCAGTATCTCATGTGACTGGTGCACAGGCACCAAATGGGTCCAGCTTGAGGTTCTGGAAAAGACCCTGCTCAAATATATCTTCTCTCACATTTTCATGCACTCCATCAGTTTGGAAGCCTCTTTGGCTTCCTGTATTCATTATCCACATTAGGCCTAGGACATTTAACTGCATGGTACTTTCTGCTACATTAATTGGGGACCCATCATACCTCTTCCATTAGATTATACATTCCTCAAGGGTAAGGTCAGTGCCCTCATTCTCCCTGATTTTTAACACATGCCCAGGATAGACTATTGTAGACAGTAAAACATATTGATTAAGCAACAAATGAATGAGTGAAGATGATGTATTAGGATATTTTTGGTTGCAAAAGTTAAAAGTTAACCCGAACAAGTTAAAGGCTAACAAAAAAAGAAAACATATGTGCTCATGTTAAGTGTAAAGGCAAAAGTCAAGTCCATCTCCAGGACCCAGGATACCGTGTCTACTTCTTTCGTGTGGTGTGGTTGCTTTCTCAGGCTGGTTCTGGCCACATGGTGTCATCTAGCAGCTCCACTTTCCATTTTACCAGCTAAGCAGCCTCAGATAAAAAATAAAGAATATTTTCCAGTGATCTGCACCAATTTGAATAGCCTGACTTTGTTGCTTGCTCCAAAATGCACCAGTTACAGTGCATGGGGGATGGAGGTCACTGATAGCTAGTCATGAACTACAGGCAGCTTCCTCTAGCCTGGAATAGACCACACCTTTCCCGGACCTCAGGGAACTAGCACCAAAGAGATGTCATTCCCTGAAGAGCAATTAAGAAGTGTTGCCAGAAGGGAGGATGGATGCGAGACAGTGAGAATGTCAGATGTCTTCCAACAGAGAAAGAGATCAGAATTGGGATCCAGTAAACTGCTCAAACGGGTTTATGAAACATAAATAGAAGAATCGAACCCCATAGATGTCCCATTTGTCCTCTATAAAATAAGATGTTCCTACTATATAATGAGTATATATGCAGTGCTCAGCCCGGTTGTTGATACCTAGCAAGAGAATAAATTAACTGTACATTAAATTGTTTCCCAAGTTCAGGCTTGTTTAACCTGCTGTCTTAGTCTTTCTGTACCACTATAACAAAATATCACAGATCAGGTAATTTGTAAAAGAAGGAATGTATTTCTCATGGTTCTGGAGGCTGAGAAGCTCAAGACCTTCCCTGGCATGTTTGTTGTCTGGCGAGAGTCTAGTCTCTGCTTCCTAGATGGTCTCTTGAATGCCTCATCTTTTGAAGAAGAGGAATGTTGCATCCTCACATGGCAAAAGGTTTAAGTGCAAAAGAGATGTACTTTCTCCATAAAATCCTTTCAAAAGGGCACCTAATCTCATTCAGTAGGGATTCACTCTCATGATTCCATCACCTCCTGAAGGTTCTACCCCTTATTCTTGTGACATTGACTATTAAGTTTCAATGTGAGTTTTGAAGGGGATATGAACATTCAAACCATCGCATCTGCCAAACACTTCTGGGAAGAAAAGAATAATTCCCACAATTTCTTTGTGAGGACAAAGAGACGAGAAGTAAGCCCCAGAAATGTAGAACTGATATGGCCTCTGAAAAGTCTCTTATGCAATATCTACATAGGGAGATTGATGCCTGCTTCTGGCAGCCTACTAGCTTAGTCAACATGCTTGTCACAAGGCTGCTGCCAGTCACATTAGCACCTCCTTGCAGGAAGTTTTCTTTTAGTGTCAGGAAGCAGAAATGGCTTATTTGTTCCCTGACATCCTATATTCTGGCAAAACAGCCTCATTCCCCATTAGAAATCCAGGGGTGCAAAATTATGAATTGCTTTAAAAACAAACAGTGAGCCGGGCTCGGTGGCTCAGCCTGTCATCCCGCGCCTTGGGAGGCCGAGGTGAGTGGATTGCCTGAGCCCGCGGGTTCGAGACCCGCCTGGCGAGACCTCATCTCTACGATAAATCAAAAAATCAGCCGGGCGTGGTAGCGCGCGCCTGTAGTTCCAGCTACTCGGAAGGCTGAGGTGGAAGGATCACCGGAGCCCAGCAGGTCGAGGCTGCGGTGGCCGGGAGCGGCCACGGCACTCCAGTCTGGGCGACAGAGTGAGACTCCAACTCAAAAAAATAAAAAATAAAATAAAATAAAAACAAACAGTGTAGCATTAAGTAATTTCAGCAGGAGCCCACTTTTCCCTTTTTTCTTTGTGCGTCATCATTGCCCTGGTAATTCCTGTTATCCTCACAGAGAAGACTCCGTATTTACATGTGCAAATGGAGGGCACCCAAGCAGAGTTGCTGTCTCTCATACCTGCTGTTCCAGCTTAGCTCTCCTCCCCTTCCAGACCACCAGATACCGCCTGAGGCCAGGAGTCTTGTCTTCTCTGTCTCCACTGCCATGGTGCAAGGGAACCGTTCACAAATACAGACAAGATACCTGGAAGTAGCACTCCCTCACCCTTTCCCCAACTAGTAGGACAGCTGAAATACTCACCCAGGGGAGGAAAAAGTGCTCAGCTCAGTCACTTACTGCAGGCCAGACTCTTTCATGTTGTTGGACACACAAAGTAGGAAAAAAACCAGAGAAAGCTCTGTCCACAGGAACTTTGCAACTCAGCAGAGAAAAACAAACTTGAAATAGAAACTGTAATGGTGATTATAAAATTACAAACTATGGTGAGTATTATGAAGCAAAAAGGGCTGGGTCTACAGGAGCATATAGTAGGAACTCCAGCCCAGTAGATAGAAGAAGTGTGGAGATGGGTGAAAGTCATCAAAGAACATTTTCTTGAAGAAGATACGAGAGGCAGCACAGCACCTGAGTTCAAATCCCTGCTTGGCCACTTAAACTCTGCATGCTCCTGGGCCGTTTCCCTTCTCATAAAACAGGGGCTAGGTGACAATCGCTCCTACTACCCAGGTTGTTACAGTAATCATTAATGGGGTAACAGTAATAAAGGGCTTACAAGGGCGTCTTGGTACGTCAGTGATCCAGAAGTATTTGAGTTCTGCTTCAGAACTCATGTAAGCAGAAGCCTAAAGGGCGATCCAGAGCTACAAAGATGAGAGTGAGGAAATGTGTTCCAGGATAAGACAATAACACATGTTACTGTGGTCTGGATCTTGTCCCCTTCACATCTCATGTTGACGTTTAATTGCCAACGTAATGGTATTAAGAGGGGAGACCTCTTAGAGTGATTAAGCCATGAGGACTCCTCGCTCAGGGATAGTTTTAATGCTTTAGTCAAAGGGTTTTTGAACATGGCCTTTTTCTCTTTACCCTCTTGTTCTTCTGCCATGTGATAAATAGCACTTCCTTCCACTCTGGAGGATGCAGAGTTCAAGGCACCATCTTGGAGGTGGAGACCAGGCCTTCACCAGACGCGAAAATTGCCGGCACATTGATCTTAGACTCTGCAACCTCTAGAACTGCAAAAGATAAATTTCTGTTCTTTATAAATTATCCATTCTCAGATATTCTGTTATAGCAACACAGAACAGGCTAAAACACGTGAAAACTCTGAGATCGGGAAGAGGCCATCACATTGGGTGCTGAAGGCAGGCCCATGGGACTTGAGAGAACCATGCAATAAGGAGCGTGGCACGAGAGAGGCTGAGAGGATGGTGGGTAGTAGGTCATGTAGGACCTTAGAAGACCAGGTAAGGAAGCGCTGCTGATTCCAGGTGCAAAGTGGATCCTCTGAAGCATCTGAAACAGAGTCATGATCAGAGTTATGGCTTAGGAAGATGTTGCTGACTGTGAAATGGAAGCACAGAGTGGGAGGAGGCAGAAAAGGAAACTACCATCTAGCTATCGCTCTAACTTCTGGTTTTCTCTTGCACCCTCCCGGTAGCTGAAAATGGGCAAGGTTATTCTCCAGCTCCTGGATGGTTACTCATCTAACAGTGGGAACTTCGTGTTCAGCCCTGGCTCTGTGTATGTCTCCCAGCTGAGAAGCATTTCTTGGTCCCAACTATAGTGGAAGAAGTTGGGGCAGCATCCCCCAGGTGCAGTGTGCATGTCATGTGGCCCCTTGCATGGTTCTCTTTGAATTCTGCACAGCCCCAAGAGAAAGGCTGAGCTCTGTTCTGCCTCCTTCAGCCCTAAGCCCCTCACAGACCTTCCTAGTCCACTGTTTTCTGAAAAGCGAGGGTCTAATGGAACATAATGCTGCCATCTAATGTGGAATTGGGAACCACCTGAGAAGAAGCATTTCCTCCAGATCCTGGAGAATCCTCATTTTGCTGAAGATGGGATCTAAAAAGTAAAAACAATAACAAGAAACACTGAAACTCCTAGAGGACCAAGGAGCAAGACTGACTCACTTAAATATACTTATTTAATATAAATATAGCAGAAACGTGAGTTGCATAGATACTATGAATAGGGAATACAGACATTTTAGGTTAAAATTTTAACCTCAGAACACATGTGATTTTTAATATATTCAAGGTACAATCATTCCTTGTCATCTCGGTACTTTAATCTTGGTTCCATTACATGTGTCTTCACAGTGTCAAGTAGTGAATACTCTAATAGTAAGGTATTTGAATTAGATTAGCCTGACCTGAGATACACATTTTATATGAAGCTGCCATGAACCCGGTGATCCATTTTTTAAGATGCAACATGCCTGACGACTCAAAATGTGGGGAGGGGACTCTTCAAAGTCTGTAGCCTTGCTGGATTACCGTCAACTCCAAAATGCATTTATTTCAAATGCTTGAGTACCTTTGTCAATCCATGACCTTGTCTTGAAACTGATATAGATTAACTCACAAGCTTAAAAGTTAAAATCCAAATAGTGTTTGAATGTTCCTCACTTTTCTTTTCACCAGTGAAAGTCAGTTTCCAGAGGTGCATATGCTTCCTCCGGGTCCCATAGAATTCCTTGAATAAGGGGCTCAGGGAACATGGCATTATCAAAGTCAGAGTCAGGGTAGAAGGCGCTGCTCAGGATTGAGGCTTCTGAAGCTGAGGGGGAAAGCCCTGTCTGCTCCTGCACTCTGCCCTGGGGAAATGAGTACGTCCCCGGATTTGCACATCTGTTGTCTCAATTAGCCATTCAGTTCACATCGCATTCAGCATCAAGATAAATGGAAAGACGTGTACAAGAAATACTTCATTAAGACAAGCTCATCATCTTGCCCTGTGACCATCGAGAGGGTGATCATAATAAATGATTTATAATGAGGGATCTGAAATATTTATACAAAACTTTGCACTTGGTGGTATTACTTCATTGGGTTATTTTTATAGCTACTCAAGCCCGAAAAACCCTTTACCTCAAGATGAAATGACTGGAGACCAAACTTCCTCCAGCTGACAAAGCTAGAAGCAACATCTCTTCATTAATCCCAAGTCTTTCCGAGGTTCATTCTATCGAGTCAAGGGCTCATCTGTAATGAGAAAAATGGAAGGAGAAGTAAAGAACATGTCTACAAGGCCTAGGACACCTTCCTCCCCTCACTTTGCTAAGCAAGAGGGGAATTTCTACTCAATGTAGTAAAGAACTTCTAAACATGCACAGCTGCCCATCAGTAGAATTGACTGCATTCACGTGTAGGGCAGCCTGGACGTGGTGGCTTACGCCTGGAATCCCAGCACTTTGGGTGACCGAGGCTGGAGGATCGCTTGAGCCCAGGGCTTTGAGACCACCCAGGGCGACAAAGCAAGACGGCTTCTCTACCAACAACAACAACAAAAACACAAAACGAAACAAAAACAAAAAAAACTGTGTGCAAACAGAAGCACTCCTACAGGGTGCAAACAGAAACTAGTTAAGGACGTTTTGGAAGACACACAACAGCTACCATACAAGGTCCCTTTCCACTCTGAGATTACATGATTATTTAATTCTTTCTATGTATCTCTAAACACAACACACTTACTAGTCTTGGAAAAAGGTAAAAGTAAACAATGATTGGGGATGTGTTGTATGATGAGCACTATAATAGGAGCAGGCAAGGGGATAGTTCAAAAGACCACAGACCCCCACACTTAAAGAAAACGGCAGCTTTTTCCTTTTTATAAGTAGGTGATGGGCACCAATCGCCTGCTTGACTTCTACGGCTCTTCACCTTCTGCATCTTCCCTCCACTTCTGATTTCATGTGTCACCAGGAACAGACCCAGGTTTGGTTCAAGTGCCTGAGTCCCAGCACGAAGCAGTTGATTGAGCTTGCAGTGAAGTGGAGAAAGGTACTAGGCCAAGCTTCCTGACATGGCAGGGAGTGGCATCATCCATTCAAAGTAACACAGCAACTGACTCACGGTGGGGGCCAAGTATCTGACCCATTCAGTAAAGCTAGCCAATTTTCCCAGCTCTGTTCCCCAGTAGAGCATGCTGGCCTTGGCTGGGTTCCAGTATAGCTAACCTTCTGCTGACAACTGAGCTAACTCCAAATGACTCTGGCAATCTGGTCGTAGCCATAAATCCCTATCATCCACAATCTCCAGGCCCAAATCTATTTATTTCTTGTTCATTTCTTTGCATACTGACTTTTAGGGACTTGACACTTTCAATATTAAAATCATGCAAATGAAATGTTTTAATGTGTGGAGTCCAAACAGAAAGGGGCCTTAGAAATTATAGGGCAGATGGAATTCCTAATGTGCATTAGTATTACACTCTGTGCAATTGTATCATAATCAGAGATTTCTGACAAAGACAAAATCGAAGATAGGACTGAGATAAGATTTTAAATGTCTCGCCTGTTGACAAAGTCTCTAGCATACATGTCCAACCTTATTAATGATCAAAGAGATGCAACTTCAAATAATCATGGCTTATATTATATCCAGAAACCCTCATACCTTAACCATGGGACCATTTATTTGTTCAATTAGCAGAAAAAGTCAGCGAAGGTAGCCAGTGCTTTGTATCAGGTCCCATGGGTTAGGAAGGGTGAATAATAAAACTGGTAATTAGTTAACATTTATTGAGTGTTTACTATATGCCAATAACTCTCTATGTATTTATAAGCATTATTTCATTTATTCTTCACATCCCTTGTATGAGGACATGATTCCTGCCATCTCATTTTATAGATAGAGATCAAAGCAAGATGTTCCATAACTCACCTTGAATCAGAGAGCTAGTGTGTGAGGGACCCAGAATTAGCACAAGTGCTGTGCCTTCCTCGCTCATAGATATAAAATTACTTGTGTGTGTGTGAAGCACCAAGTTTTGATGCTGGTTTTCCCAATTCTAAATTACTTGGTCATTATAGTAAGTGACCTAAATGGCCAGTTGTTTTGCATAGGTTGCTGTGGTGTAGCATTCTCTAGGTTCTGCTCTGACCCTATCATCTTGTTTACAGTAGCAGATGTCTACCTACAGTGAGCCAGGATGTCAGGTCCACAGAGGCCTCAGGTATCCGTGGAAATCCCTAGAACTCCATCCTGCATACAGAAAATTATATTTGTGTGCACTAACTGGTTTTGTGCACTAACCACTTTGCAATACTGTCTCTAGAACAAAGGCAGACTTGAGGTTTAATCAGGGATCTTCAACTTATTCCTGTGTAACTTTGGCCAAATTACCTTATTTTTCTAAGTTTCATACTCCTTATCTGACCCCAAAAAGCTGCCTTAATCAAGTTTTGTTGTGATAATGCTGTATAACAAGCATCTCTCCATATTTCTGAGGCTTATAATAACAGTCATTTATATGTCAATCATGGATGTGCAAGTCAGCTAGTATGTGGCTGGCTTTGGCTGGTTTGACTTCAGAGTGAAATTGGGCCTTAAGTATGTCCCACAAGTCTCTTTATTTTGGACCCGGTGGCTAGCTGAGGGCAGGAGTGGAAAAGGATGAGCAGAAACTCTACCAACATATTCAAAACCTCTGGCATGTCTCTGTTTATGTCACGTTGGCCTAGCAAGTCCTATGGTAAGGGTCAAATTACCTTATTTTAGGTTGGGGATGGGAACTGCTCCCAATGACCTAAGGCAGGGAAGAGAAGGGAAGGAAGAATTGTGAAGAAATGTTACCAACGGACACAGAGAAAATAGTGCTTTTCTCGTAAGGTTGTGAAAATCACACAAGAAAAGGTGGTTAGTTTAATGCCTAGCACATGGTAAGTATCCAGCAAAAGTGGACTAATTTTTTTTTTGTATTCTTACCTTCACAAGAGGAAAAAACAGAGGGGCGCTAGCCACACAGACTTACCCAGGATCCTCATCTTTGCTCCCTCGTAGGTGGGAGCAGAAATGTCTTATGCTGTATGTGGTGGGGCCAATGTCTGACTTTGCGTCCCCAGCTTCATCCTTTGATGCAGTCGATTTTAGGAGCCTATTTTAAGAAAGTAATAAGAAGCATAGGAAAGTATTTATGTGTAAAGATGCTCGTCAATGCATTTTTTGTAAGAACAAAAACATAAGAAAAACAATCTATTCAGACATAGAATATTTTAAAATCCATATGAAGGAATACTATGGACTCAATTTTTAAGTGATCTTTTTCTAAGAACGTCTATTGAGACAAGAAAATACACCTAATGAGAAGGTAAATAAATACATCAGAATGTAGAAATACACAATATGAGCTCAATTTTGTGAAACACATGGATCTGTGTCATTGAGAAATGAGTGGAGGGAGTTTAAAAATGTTAACAGTGGCTAGATGTGGATGATGGAAAGATGACGTAGTCTGAGTACTTTATTTTTATGAACCATTTCTCCTCTATATTTTCCAAATTTCTCACAGGGGGAAAAAGACAGAAAGAGTGTTTTCAAATTGCTAAACATGTCTATGAGATGATCCAACTGTGGAGGTTTCTACCCAAGCCCAGCTTAGAGTTTGGACCATATCTCCTACAACAGAATTGCCTGAAAGCACTAACACTGCTCAGCTCACTGCCATTCATCTCTCCACCCTCTAATTATAAACAACAGATTCAAATGGCATCCATGTCCACTGTTGAGTCAACAGTTCTATCAGAAAGACACCACTGGCCTATTAGGGATACTGATAGCCTTATTAAAGAGGATGAGATTTCATTTCATTTGATTATTTTCTATACCTTGAAAATTGCGTCTGGGTAGGAATCTAGCTAACCTTGTTTACCAAGGTCTTTGGGAAGTCGAGTGGAGGCCTCTGATGATGAAGAACTAGAGTGCCCCGTCTGGGTGCCCATTTATTAGGCAGAGTGATTCTTTTGCAGCCTGCGTGACTTAGAAGAATGCGTTTGGCTTACAGAATCAGGAGGACAGGCAGAATTGAAAAGTCTTTAGAAATCAGGTTCTGTGAATTCCCCCAGCAAGGTCAGGAGTCTGGGCACAGTTCCTAGAGCCTCAGATCACTTCTGAGTTTTTTCTGGAGGGGACAGCACCCCCTCCCTTAGTCTCCAACTCCCATTGGGCAAATACTCTTTGCCCGCACAATTTGACTCATGTAAACAACCTGCTAGGTAAACAACTTCAGGTACGTGCTTTCTGAGTAAGTTTCCCCTAACCTTTCCCCCTTTATTAACTTTCTTGCGGCCCAAATTGGGTGATTTGTCCCAGTGCCAGACCCTTCTGCACACTCAGGACAGTTTTCCTTTACAACTCCAAAACCAATCTGAACAAATCTGCAAAAGTCCTCCCCTCTGGACAGAGACCTCGTATGCCAGTTTTCTGTCTGGAGCACATTTTAACTTCCAAGTTATAAACCCTGAAAAATTGGTTTCCTAATGGAAAGGCTGACAGAGTCTCAGCCATTGACACAGGCAGTTACCAGCCTGATGCTGCCAAAAATATTTATTATTATTTCCTCAAATAGCCACTATTTAATATCTGTCCCCTTTTTTTATTTTTGCTTGCAAACATTGAGGCTGTGTAATCTTGGTTGCAAAATACTCTAGATTTGTCGTGATGACTTATTGCAGGGAGGCAGGTGCTTAGAGACAGAGCCCTGCAGCAGTGAGTTCAGCACTGAGCTTCCTCCGAGGAGGGAAACTGCCATGGCCACTGCATTTAAGTTCCAGTTGTGATGCAGTGTGTAGAACCATGTGCCCTGCTCTCAGACAATATTTGCAGGAGCTCAGTGGAGCAAAACTACCCAGCGTGGTCCTCTCCTGGAGGGTAAGGCTAAAGGACTAAGTCCCCAAGGCGTCTCCACAGCTTGTTGGCACATTGGCGGCCAGGCACACGGTTTCAGTTGTTGATGCGGATAAAGTTGAAGTCTAGCTCCTGGAATGTGGCTGAAGATGTTTTTCCCCCACCAGGAGCACCTACAGAGACTGCCTGGAATGATCTTTGAACACTTTAAAATAACACTGTTTAAAATATATCGGCTTAAATCTTTTCCAGTTCTTCTCTGCTAAAACCCAGCACAGATGGCCTCTTTGTCTCTTTGTTCATATGCCCTGATCTAATTACCCCATTGCCTGATCCCAAATACCTCCTGAAAGATGGGTCTCCCTTGAGCCTAAGAGTTCCACCCAGGAAGCTGCTGCGTGCTTTTTTCTGTGTAGCCTTAGGCCACCTCCTTTTTGCGTTCCAGCCCCTGCTCACAGAACGCCTTGACTCCACATCCTGTGTCCTTCTTCCTGTGGAGGACTCCCCTGATGAATCCCACCTTCCTTTTGTGTAGGCTAACTGTCCTCTTCGGAGCCAGATTGGGTCCTGCAAGCAGACACAGAAACCCCTTATGCCAGACACACAGGAACTCGACCAGCCTTCTCAACCTGACTTCATCTTAGAAAACAGCAACAGGACCTAGTACAAAAATTAAGCAGTGACTTAAGAATGGCCTGCTTCCGTGTGCTTTGCTGGAAAAACTCACTTGGAGCATAATGGATTGGTGAGGAGAACTGCCTGTCCTGTGAATGTGGCTGAGTCTCCTTAGATCCCAAAGCCTGACCTGGAATCCCAGAAGCAAGGTCACTTGCTCCTGCCTAACAAGACAGAATTGGTGCCTACCTGCCACATACTTCACCGCCCCTTAGGCCAGTACTGAGAAAGAGAGGTTTTATTAAGTACATCAGCGCTTTCTTGATTACCTGTTGAGGCATTCATAGGCCCTTGATAGAAGTATACCCTGGCTCTTGGCTGTACGTATCAGAGTCCTGTTGGACTAAAGGCCTATCTGGGTAATGCCCCAGGGGCTCGGGGGTAGCGGTGACAGGAGGAAGCCTATGGCTTCTCCTTCCTCCCCCTCCCCAGCAAAGAGGGTAGGCCCTCTAGGATCCCTGGTCGGCAAGGACTCAGGGCTTCTGCTGCTCCCCCAGGGACTTACTTGCACCACAGGCGCCTTTGGATTTGTTCATTTTGGAGTCTCCGTTGTCATGCTGGAAGGCCTGGCCACTCGGGCTGACTCATGTATCCTCTTTCCCACCAGATCTTCCCTGAAGATGGTCACAGCTGCCACACTTCTGCATTTTGGCCGTGTGAGTCTCTGATCTCCCAGGGCCCAGCTTTCAGCCAGGATATGCAGCTTCTGCTCTTGATCACAGGGAGAATTAGCTGCCATTAGAGCTCAGTGTGAAGTCCGGTCTAGGCCTGACAAGGAGACCAAGGTGTGATACAGCCTGCAGCCCACACAGGAACAGTGCTGTGTGCGCGAGAGCAACAGGGAGCAAACCCTCAGGAGAGAATCTTCACATTCCTTGTTCCTGGCTCCTCCACAACGCCATTCAGCTTTCACCACATTCAGGTTATACACACAACAGAGAGAGTAATTCATCAAACAGCAGGTGTGAAGGCAATATGAGGCTTTATGTGAGCTGTGACGCGTGTCCAGTGTCCTGAGGGAGGTCTGGGGGGCCTGGGGTCCTGTGTGACCTGTGACTCTGTGTCTAGTGTCCTGAGGGGGGGTCTGGGATCCAGTGTAAGCTGTGACTCTGTTTCCAGTGTCCTAAGGGAGCTCTGGAGTCTTTTGTTAACTAGGTCTCTGTTCCTAGCAGGCTACAGTTCATAGCCAGCCAATGGAAAAATCGAATTATTTTGATTCATAGCTAAGATCTATTAGAGCAACACAATTTATTTTCAGAAGTTTCAAAATTTCTGTTCACAATATTGTTGCTGTTTGCTGCTTTCTCGCCTTGACAAGTGTAGGCCTGTGAATCAATTTAAAAACAAAATTCCCTAGAGTTTACATTGTCTTCTAGTGACCTTTCCTTTGTGGAGCTTTGTGTACATAGATATCATAGCCCCTTTAAAGCAATCTCCCACCCCCTTTTAAGGAGACAAGAAACACTAGAGTAGGAATCAGATTTCCACGTGTAGCACGGCAGCTTCTACGTCTCAGAGCCTCAGTTTGCCTCACCAGTAAAATGGGGTTGCTCCCACTAATCAGTGTTATAGAAACTACTGCTTAAAGAAAGTTGAGAGAAATTTGAAAGTAAGCAGGAATATGACAGAATTCCTCTTCACCTACACCCTACATCCACTCCTAGATATTAAATGGTTCACGGAAGCACACTTAAATGAATACTCTGACACTTCTTTAATTTATTTTATTGTTATTTTAAAGATGTGGGATACAATTCGGGTTAGGTATAAAAATGTACATTATGCAGGTACCCTTGTTGATGGGGTGTATCCCTCCCTCCCCTGGCAGTTTTCCTCAACTGCCAATCCCTCTCTTCCTCCCCTGGCGGTTTCCCGCTACTGTCAATCCCTTTCTTATAGTATTATGATAGTTGTTCAAGGTCTGCTTATGAGTGAGAACATACAGTACTTTGTTCTTTGTTTTTGTGATGGATCATTGAGCGTGATAGATTCTAAATCCATTCAAGTTGCTGTGAAATTCATATGTTTGTCCTTCTTTATGGCTGCATAATATTCCAATGGTATATGTACCACATTTTCCTTATCCAGTCCAGCTTCGATGGGCAGCGTGGCTGGTTCCATATTTTTGCTATTGTGAACAGAACTGCAACAAACATGTGTGTACAGGTATCTTTATGGTAGAATGACTTGAGTTCCTCCAAGTATATTCCCAATAGGGGGATTGCTGGATCATAAAGAAGATCAATTTCTAGTTCTTTCAGAAATCGCAACACTGTCTTCCAAAGATGTTGCACTAGTTTACATTCCCACCAACAGTATAGAAACGTTCCCTTTACTCCACGTCCTTGCCAGCATCTGTTGTTTGTTTTACTAATAATGGCCATTTTTACTGGGGTTAGGTGGTATCTCAATGTGGTTTTGTTTTGCATTTCTCTGATGATAAGTGAGGCTGAGCACTTTCTCATGTGTCTTTTGGCTGCCCATATATCTTCTTTTGAGAACTGTTTATTCATGTCTTTTGTCCACATTTTATGGGACTGTTTGTTTTTTTCCTTTCTGCGCGTTTGAGTTCCTTGTAGATCCTAGATGTTAGACCTTAGTTAGATATACAGTTGACAAACATTTTTTTCCCATTCTGTGGGCTGTCTCCCTGCTCTCTTGATGGTTTCTTTTACTTTGCAGAAGCTTTTCAGTTTGATGAGGTCCCGCTTGTCTATCTTATTTCTTATGGTATGGGCACTTAGGGTTTTGATCGGGAATTGGTTGCCAGTTTCAATTTCCATAAGGGTGTCTCCTGCGTTTTCTAAGACTCTTATAGTTTGAGGTTTTGCGTTTAGGTCTTGGATCCATTTAGAGTTAATTTTTGTGTATGGTGATAGGTAGGGGTCCTGTTTCAATGTTCTTCATGTGATCAGCCTGTTTTCCCAGCACCATTTACTGAATAGGTTCTCCTCTTCCCAGTGGTTGTTGTTGGAGGCTTTGTCAAAGATAAGTTGGTTGAGAAATTGAGGCTTGCTTCTGAAATCTCCAGCCTGTTCTATTGGTCTATATGCCTGTTCTTGTACCAATACCAGGCTGTTTTGATTACTGTAGGCTTATAGTAATATTTGAAGTCTGAAAGTGTGATACCCCATGCTTTGTTTCTTTTGCTAAGGATTGTTTTGGCAATTTGCTATTCGTGGTCGTTTATGTTTCCACATGAATTTCTGTATTGTCATTTCCAGGTCTGAGAAGAATGATGTTGGTACTTTAATGGGTATTGCGTTATTGGTAGGATGGACATCTTAACAATGGACAATTGGTAATAATGTTGATTCTTCCTATCCATGAGCATGGAATATTTTTCCATTTGTTTTTGTCTTCTTGGATTTCTTTGAGCAGTTTTGTAGTTCTTATTGTAAAGGTCTTTTACTTCTCTGGTTAGAAAGATGCCGAGGTATTTCATTTTTTTTTGTGTGTGACTATTGTGAATAGGGTTGTGCCTTTTATTTGGTTCTCTGCCTGCTTGTTTTTGGTATATAAGAGTGCAACTGTCTTCTGCACATTTATTTTGTACCCCGAGACTTTGCCAAAGTCCTTTTTCAGTGCAAGCAGGTTTTTGACAGATTCTCTAGGATTCTACAGGATCATATTGTCAGCAAAGAAGGATAACTTAACTTCCTCTTTTCCTATTTGGATACCCCTGATTTCCTTCTCTTGTCTAATTGCTCTAGCTAAGGCTTCCAACACAATGTTGAACAAGAGGAGTGAGAGTGAGCAGCCTTGTCTTGTTCCAGTTTTTAGGGAAAATGTTTCCAGTTTCAGTCCATTTAGCAATATACTAGCTGTGGGTTTATCATAGATGGCGCTTACTTTTTTGAGGTATGTTCCTTCTATACCTTGGTGTCCTAGGGTTTTTATCAAGAAGGATGCTGGATTTTCTCAAAAGCTTTTTCTGCTTCTAATGATATAATCATGTGGTTCTTGTTTTTACATCTGTTGATGTATTTAATTATATTTGTGGTTTTGCAGATGTTGAACCAGCCTTGCATCCTGGGGATGAGGCCTATTTGGTCATGGTGGATGATTTTTGAGATGAGTTTTTGGATCTACTCTGACATTTCTATTTAGACTTTCATCAAGCTCATATTCAAATATCTGCATAAGCAAAAGGAAATGTAAATGAGTTTAGCTCTGAACTAAGACAATTGAGAAAAGTTGTGGGCAGAAATAGACCTACTTGCCCAGTCTAGATGCATTAAAATCCATTTAAAAAAATTCCATTAGACTGGAAACGGCAAGGACACCACTACTTTGTGACTATACCTACATAGTTATTTGAGAGTGTCTCCGCTATTATCTGTATCTTGCTTACTTTTAGGGTTTGCTTGCTTTTGTGTTGGATACTGAAAATGCCACAACACCCCATGGCAAGTTAAGGTAAGATATTTGGGATTTTTAAAAGTAAAAAGTTGGATTTCAACCTAAGAAGTCTGAGAAAGTAGAGAATCGTTCAGAGATGCCACTTAGCCAGGATGTCAGAAATAGTTCAGAATCCAGAATAAAAATCATCAAAGACTTTCATTCGTGCTGACCTGTGTGGAGAGGGGCTTCCTGTGACCCAAGCAAGTCTGGTCAAATGTTGTCCTTGGTGATGAGTTAAAGAAACCTAATTCTCGCCCCATGTGTCTTTTCTTTTTGAAGATCATAACATTTTCCAAGTTGGCGTGACCTTGCTTTGCCATTGTCTTTTCTGCTAGCCCTTGAACTCACAGGGAGCCCAAACAGCAGGGAGAGCCCGAGTCAATGTTTCAAACACATTGCAGGCTCTGCCCATGGACGGGGTGCCCTCTCACAGTGACAAAGGCCATGTTCTTTTATTTTAAGTCCACCTTCTCTTGGGATCAATTATGAATTTCGTGATGCAATCTCATAGTTTTTCCATTCCCCACTCTGTGCCCCCTCAGAGTCTATGCCCTACGGCCTTCTTGACCTCGTGGTTCAAAAGGGTTATGGATGAGTTCACACAAACAAATGGTGGTGGGGGAGGGCTTGGGGATTCAGGCACCAGCAGGAGCACACTCTCTACTTTTTTTTTCTCTGCCACTCCACATGGCAGCGCTGTTCTCTCAGACTGGCTCCTGCCTAACATGGATATTTAGATTGATAGCCCAAAGACCGTATTTTTATATTTGTCTTTTCAATCATCCAGAGTGTCCTAAGAAAGTTCCATGATTGTCCAGACGGCTCAAGTGCTCGCCTGTATCAACTACTGTGCCCAGGGGCAGGATGATAAGAGATCCAAAAGGTCGGGGCTCTAGACAAAATGAAAATCCTTCTAGAAGCACTGTTAGAAGAAGCATTTTCCAGGAGGTGGTCAGACAAGGAAGTAATGGCTACTACTAACATCCAGCCTTGCTCCCCTGACTGAGTCCTAGAAGGGCAGAGCTGTGAGTGTGGGTAAGGTCAACATGGATCAGTTTTCCTCCCGCAGAAGCCAGAATCCCTGCCTGTACCAGGCCATTTATTGCTTGGGTCATGAATAGTGGGTGTGTAATGGAAGCACTATGGTATCTCTCATGGCTGGACAATAAGAGCAGCTAAGCATAGGACTCTGGGTCTGCAGCATTTCCCACCACAGCCCTGTGAGGGGGTGATATTGCCACAGATGAAGAAACAGCCCTGGGCTGATGAAGTGGCTTGCCAAAGACCATAGTGCAGCTAGCAGCAGCGCTCAGATGGAGCTACCAGATTACAGTGTATTCAATTAGGTTTCAAAGAAAGGAGAAGGCAGAAGGGGAAGCCTTGATGTCGGCAGGTTGTCCCTGGCAAAGGGATAGGCTCAGGGATAGTGAATGAGCTAATTAGTTTGACTGGAGAAGGTGGTGCAATGGGCAGGGATAGGCAATCAGAATACCATCTTCACATTACGTGTACACACACACACACACACACACACACACACACACATACACATACACACACACACCAGGAAGCATGAAAGCAGGCATCACCTTGACTTGGCACATAGATCCCAGTAGGTAACTGCCTTTACCCCAAGGAACACAACCTCTCCACTCCATCCTTTTCATTGTATTTCCTCTCTTTCCAGCTAGTATGAGACACCTATTTAACATTATGCAAGGGTGGCTGTCAGTGAGAGCTGCTCAAGCTTGCCAGAGGGGCTGCCTCATGGGAAAGAGAAAACAAAACCCCAGCCTTAAAAATAGAGCTGTCCACTGATGGAATTCTCTCCTACTGCCGCGACCAAATATTTAGTCACAGGGGAAATGACTGATCAGATGCACTCCCAGCAAGGTCACGAGGTACCCAGCCAACAAGCATTGAGGCAGCCCTCAGGCATCTGCTCCCCTCACCCCCAGACTCTCATGGGCCCCACAAGAGAGGGAGGGCAGGCCACTCTTGTGTCAGTCTGCAGCCACAAAAGTGTTTGCTTTTATTATGCTGGATACCAGCCTAGCCCTGAAGCCTGCTGCTCGCACAGACAACATTCATTCATTCAGACACAAATGAGATCAATGCTTATCCGACTCACAGGTCAATAGGATTTGGGGAAGCCACAGAGTCCTAGAGATTACATTATTTTAAAGACTGCAGAGTTAAATACAACAGAGTCCAATATAGGGGGATTATTTGGCTGTCACAGAGATGTCTGCCTCTGGGGGACAAATGTCCCCTCCTACCACTGTGCCATTGTGCCTGTCTGCTCTGAGTTCTCCTGTCTCTCCATTGTCCACTTCCCAGACAGCGTCTCCAGTTCTCTTCCGAACAGCAAAGCTTGGAGCCTAGCGCGCTTGACTGCTCCACGGCCTGGTGCGCACTCGGGGCCCAGTGAAACCTAGGGGAAGAATGGATGGACATGGAAGGAGGCCGTATAACCCAGAGGGAGAGTTGCTCTTTCCACCCGACATCCGTGTCTGGAAGAGAGAACCGAAGACCCCAGCCCCAGCTCACCCACTGCTCCGAGCCCAGAGCCTGTCCCTCTAGGAAGACATGGTGGGCTCTGCCTGAGCAGAGACATCTAGCTCTCTGCCTGCTCCTTCAGAATTCCCCAGCTACCCTGCCTCACGCTGTTCTGGGCTGGTCTGTGCTCTGAGTGTCTGCCTTCCTGGTGGGGAGGGGCAGGGAACAGCGGGATCTCCATTTGTATGTGTTAAATGTGCTGATTTTTCCCTTCTTAAAGAGGAAGTCAGTCCCCATTTTTTTTTCAAATCCAAACCAGCATTGATTTTCACATCAGAAGTCATTTTCAGAGCAACTCTCCCTCTGGGTTATACGGCCTCCTTCCACGTCCATCCATTCTTCCCCTGGGTTTCATTGGGCCCCGAGTGCGCACCAGGCCGTGGAGCAGTCAAGCGCACTAGGCTCCAAGCATTGCTGTTCGGAAGAGAACTGGAGACGCTGTCTGGGAAGTGGACAACGGAGAGACAGGAGAACTCAGAGCAGACAGGCAGACAGAGCAGACAGGAGGTCAGAAAGTAGCTTAGAAAATGGCTGCCTTGAAGGGAAGCAACTGACATTTCAGAGCAATTACTAACTGCATTTCCCCAGAGACAAGGTAGGACAGGGAGGAGCGGAGATTGTTTCTTTCATTGTTCTTCTTTTTCATGGGCACTGGGCTGGAACCCTGAGGGCAACTTCCCGGCTCAGCAAGTCCTGCTGGTCTATTAAGTTGGGCATTAATCATTAGCAGAGCTCATCTTTCTTCCCTGAATTTAATTTCATTAGTTGTTTATTTCCGTTAGAACAGTCTCTGATGCATTTGCTTGGAAGGCGAATGAGCAAACAGCCATGCCCCTACCACTCCTCAGCTGAAACTTTCCTTCTAATGGCACAATCAGTTGTCAAACTGTCCAGGTCGGGCTAGTTGGATCCCAGTGCAATCAGAATGCAAGGTTTTTGTCACGAACCTTCAGGAACCCTCAAGAAATCAGGACTACTGTGGTTTCAAACAGATGGGCAGGACACCCAAACTCCATGCCACACTGCCTATGAAAATATGCAGAAAATACATCAGGAAGCCATGAGTATCGGGTCCCCTGGTTTGCCTAACAGTCCACTATCATAGTACCCCTGAGTGTACATTCTATTGCCACTCAATTCCAAAGCTCATTATGACTCTCCCGCCTGCAAGTGTTGGTTAACAGGTCTTTCTGCTTTCATCTTGCTCCCTTTCTCCAAAAAGACTGCAGCACTTTGATTGTAGGAACCAAGCTTTATTAATTTTTGCATCTACACCACTGCTTGGCAAATGTTTGCTGAATGAGAAAAAAAATGGATGAACCCGAAAACAACACCCAAAGAGTGGTAAACACCCCATGAGGGGTAAAGCAAATCCCCTATGCCCCACTCACTTTAGACTTGGGCAGTAGCTGGGACAGGATGGGGGACACTATCACTGGAAATTAACCCAGTCAGGCGGGTTGCAAATGTGAGTTTGACCAGAGGGATCCCTGGGACAAGTTCATTCCTTCATCCGTTCATTCGTCCCTCTATGATGTAATGCTATTCTTCCAGGCTGTCCACCAGGTGTGGCAGGGGTTCAGGGATGCTTGAGGCGAGTATTCTGGCCTCCCTGTCACCCTTTCCCATCTCTTGAAGAGACATTTGAGTGATTACTCTATTCCAGGTCTTGTGCCCAGTGCTACACATCCGAGGATATGGTTGAAACAACAGCCAAGCTCCTTCTCTCAGGAGGCATCCCAGCTAGGAAGGAGACACTGCACCTGCAGCTCTGCAGGTTCACACTCTGTTAAGGCAAGCACAGAAAGGAACAGACTGCTTGAGAAAGAAAACTGCGGGAGAGAGAACTGAGGAAGAAGGGGAAGGGGGCTTGAAGCAGGTTGTGAGAGAGGGAGGGAGTGGATGGAGTCAAATGTCCCACAGCCTCGGAGCAAATGAGATTATGTCACGATAGAGACAGGGTCCTCCAGTCCTTCTTAAAAAATTAATCAGAAGATAGCCCACAAATTCCACAAGAGGGAGTCGCAGGACAACATATTGCTTGGAGCTGGTGACTCTACGCCATGATTTGTATAATTTATGGAGGCCTTAAGTCTTTGGGTAGGGCGAGAAACTCCTTCAGACTGGAGGCCTAGGGCAGACAAATGCTGATCTTGAATAATAGTTGAAAGGGTCTGTGCTAGAAGTCCAGAGAAAAAGATTCTAGCTCCAGTTCCGCTCTTGCATTTGTTCTTCCTACGTCACAAATCTTAATCCCCCAGCATCACACAGATGTCTGCCTCTGGAAGAAAAAACCTTCCCCTCCTACCACCATGCCACTGTACCTGCCTGCTCCAAGTTCTCCTGGCATTTTGCTTCCCAGCTGTCTACTTCCCAGACAACTTGTCTAGTTTCCTTGTGAACTGCAGAGCCTGGAGTTTACCGTCCTTCTGCACAAGCAGTTGTCTGTGCAAGCATTTGACTACCTCAAGTGTCAAAGGAGAAGAACGGACCAGAATTGTCCCTGATGCAAGATTCTGCCCTTGCTGACCATGTCTGTGGAGCAGGAGAGAGGAGAGGACTCCTGTTCCCAGACTCCAGGTCCTCTTTGCTCCAGCGAGTCTAAGGGGTTTTCTAAGGAGAGAGATGTGTGACTTTGGAGACCAACGATTTAACCGATGGTTTTAGAAAGGGCCCAAAATATCACCAATACTCTTTCCTCTCATTTTCTTCCCCCCGGTCCCAGACTCACCCTATCTTCTCCCTTGTTTCATTTCTTCTCCATGTGACAGTGGAGTGGAAGGCTACTGCTTAGGAGTCCAGAGCATGGAATTCAGATTCAGGTTTTGCCAGGGACTTACTTGGAGCTTGCTGGACTAAATGACGCCTGGGAGGGCTTCTAACTCCTCTGTGAAAGCAACTCAAGAAAGAGCCCCTTCTGCAGGCGGCAGCCTTCCACGGGCAGAACGAGCTCCAGTTCATGCCTTCTCCCTAGGGAGCCGCCAGGATTCCGTTCCAGAGTGGACCTCCCACCCCTAACTGCGATTCTGCAGCCGCTTGAAACCTTGAGACAAAGATCTCTGAGTAGAAGAAGAATGGGAATTCCAAAGGGAGTTAGTGAACAGAGAAAGCCATTTTCTGTGGCGGGTTCTTCTCCCCTGCAAAATATCCCCTAGTGGGTCGGACATTTGTCATTTGGCCATCTGACTGAAAAATGTCCTTTGGATGACAGGCTGGTTAATCTCATTTACAACAGCAAATTAATTCATGTTGAGGGCATGCAGAGCCAGTTCCAGAGGGACATTTTCTAAAAGTGTTTGTTCCACACGGTGGGGCCTGGTCAGCAGACAGCGGCTGGGCGTGGCCATCTGAGCCGAAGGGCTTCCAGCCAAGGCATCATGGACGGGCTTTTGCTTGACCTTTGGGCACAGACATTTCTGCCTCTCCTTTGAGGAGAACTCACAGATTCTGTGAAGGCTGAGGTGGTGAGGGGAGGAGAAACCCAGCCAGGCAAATTGCACCGTAGACGGATGGTTGGTACATGGGAGGTGACCGTGAACGCATGCTGGAGAGACGAAGAAAGGGATAAGGGCAGGTGTATTGAGGAAAGGAACTCAGTTCCTTTCCTTCAACACTTCTTGGGGACCTGCCATGGACCAAGGACTTTGTAAGCACCTGGCATCATAAGATAAGAGTAAACAAAGTCTCTTAATGGTGTGAAAAAAGCTAACTGCTTCTTTTGCAAGTGGTGGGAACCAAATTCACACCAGTCTGAGAAAATAACAGCAACAATAAAACTCCCTAAAAAACAAACAAACAAAAGAAGGTCTTGGTTAATGCATAGAGCTACAAATTCACAGGGTCTACTATGCAGGTGCAGACAGATGCAGATGTTCAGAAAGTGCCAGGGATTTGTCTTCCTTGTCTCCCTTCTGCTTTCCTCGAAGTTGGCTTCGCATTTAGGCAAGCTTTCTCCTATTCCAGCCAACAATGAATCAATACTTCAGACCGAAGTCTATGGACCACCCTTCTTGGACCCATCTGTGTCACATGCTCACCTATGAATCAACCTCCATGGCCATGAAGTAGGATACAACTGTCCGGCTCTGAGCGGGATGGTGTTGGCACGGTTGTAGGAGCAATTCCATTCAAACAAGATGGACTGAGATTGGATGGGGTAAGGTTTCCCAAAATAAAATCAGAATACCAAGAACAGGAGACGGGTAAATGGACTAGCCACAATAGTTACTTTACACATGCAAACAAAGAATGTTGAGGTAACATCTGTTCACAATAGGGTGGAAGCTCAACAGAGAGAAGGGTTAGTACTTTCAGGGAAGAATACAAGAAAAGACTTCAGAGACAAGTAGACAAAAGGATCCTTAAGTTAAAAATCTGAAAGATGGGTATAGGTCCATCACGCTGAGAAAGAGTCATTGAGGACAGAGGTGAAAATATAGCAAAGACCTAAACACACACACACACACACACACACACACACACACACACACACACCACAGAATGTCAGGCACAAACTCTAGGCCAGATGTGTTAAATACCCGGTTCCAATTTAATTACCACAATAATCAGCTCAGATTTTGTAAATCTGGCATGGGACTGAGATGATGCTGAAGTTGCTGGCCCACAGATCACACTTGGAGACCACAGCTCTTGAGTACAGTAAGGCATACTGGTGGGAGTTCAGGAAGGTACTGGACCAGTGAATCTGTGGAATCTTTGCATTTATGGCATCTTATTTGGGGCCTGAACTCAAACAAAAAATGAAGTGCCCATGCTGCACTGTGAAAATACAGTGCCCATCTTTGATCTCAGGTAACAACCTATACCTCTGAGAAGACTCAGAAAGCTGGATGTGCCATGGGCTGTGCTCTTATCTATATAATATGGGCACAGGTGGCCCCAGTCACTCAGTATGAAATCATAAAGTCATTGGTTTTATACCAGTAATCCCAACGGCTGACTTTTGAGAAGCAACCAATAACCCACCTCCTGTCCCATTGTCTCATTCCTTTGGAGCGGGACTGGGATGCACCACGATCAAAGACCCCTGGATAAGTATGCCTTTGCGATTTCTCTGCGGGTGTGCTCAGAAAAACTCAACTGCTGTTCTTCCCAAACCGTAAGGAGGCACTCTCTAGGAGAATGATCAGTGTTCATGACAGCATTTTCTCTCTTTGAGTTCAGTCCTTTTATCCCCTTATACCACCCTCCAGGTAACTGATGCAGAAAACGGAAACCACTATAGCTATTTCAAGCAGAAAGGGGTTTAATACTGGGAATGAGATGCTTGCAAAATTCCTGGAGGTCCGTGAGGGGTGGGCTTTGCAGCACTGAGACCTAGAACATCACTGCTATAATCAGGCAGGGGGTAAACCAGCATGCCTCTGTCTTAAGCACTAACTCCGGGTTCCACCACCTTGGCAATGACATGAAGATCAAGAAACATTCTTGCCGCTGCTGTATGCACTCCCGCCAAATAGATGTCCCATCTTCTTGCTCACGTAACTTGTCTGCAAATCCAGTCTTATATGACAGTATCTGATTGGTAGAACCTTAATCACATACAGAGCCCTAGTTGTGAGACATCTTGGAACTAGAGCTGTTCTTTTCCCCCGATCCCTGCGATAAAGGAAAACCCACTAGAAATAGACTGGAAGAGACTTTGAGTGAACTAATTTGCTCTATCCCCCACCTGAAACTTGATGTCTCAGAACACTTAGCGTTTAAAGGGAAATGTAATTTGCCAAATCTGGTCAAGAATAAAGGAAATTTGCCTCCTCACATAACTAAAAAACCTAACAA
>CAUYQG010168762.1:0-54158 GCA_963574415.1 Tarsius wallacei | reverse complement strand
TTGTTTTGAGTTGGAGCCTCACTCTGTCACTCAGACTAGAGCCCTGCTGGGCTCCGGCGATCCTTCCGCCTCAGCCTTCCAAGTAGCTGGAACTACAGGCGCACGCTACCACGCCCGGCTAATTTTTGATTTATTGTAGAGCTGAGGTCTTGCCAAGTTGCCCAGGCGGGTCTCGAACCTGCGGGCTCAGGCAATCCACTCACCTCAGCCTCCCAAAGGCGCGGGATTACAGGCTGAGCCACTGAGCCCGACTTGTCTCAGATATCTTTACAGTCTGTTTGGTATCATGCCTACAGGCATTTTCAATCTTTCGGTTTTATTTAACGCTGGAGTGTGTTTCCTATGTCTTTATTGATCAAATTATCAGTGAACATTGTTTTCCTATAAGGCAGACTTGCTGAAAGCATTCAGATTTGTTACCAATAAGGATGTATTCAGAAGAATGTTGAGTCCTGAAGTTTGATGAGAGTTTTCGAGTCATCTGTTTAGTTTTTCACTGAGATTTTCAACAGGTGATAAAAAGTGAGTAAAAGAGACTCTGTTGAGCAGACAAATGCTTAAGATGCTAAAACTGGCTGTTTTCCTTCCCTGAAATTTGAGTGTGTTATATATGAGACAGGGGCAGAATATTCCTGGACTAATTTGGTTAAGTGACCTTGAAAATCTTGACATTGCTATTGCTTTCTTACGTAAGATTTAGCAAAGGAGGGCCATGAAACTTAGCACAGCCTTGAGTCTTGTTTAGTTCTCTTGGTGATGAAGTTTAGGGTCAGGACTTGTCCCACTGACTACATCATAGGCCTTGACATTATCGGGAGCATCTGATATCTAAACTTTTCCTACAAATTAAAACTCATTTGTGGACTGTTCAAAGTCAGATCAAGTAATAGACTCCAAAACACCTGTTACTTTAAACAACAAAAGGTAACTTTTGAATGTCTTGATATTTACTTTGCTGTATTTGCTTGTCTGTGTTGCCAACTAAAACCACATTCACTTTGAAGAATATGATATATATAGAGACCTGTGAAACAGACTTTGGTGAGGGTCTTGTATTTAATAGAAGGAGGAAGGGAACCACACAATGGCTGCCTTTCGGATACAAAAACACGTGGACCTTCTTCAAACTGCAAACCTAATTTTCTCTCTGAATTGATGTATATTTTGGTGTTATGTGGACAATCATAGATAGTTTTCTCAGTTTGCTTATTAAACATAGCAGAGATGGCAGCGTCTTTGACATCTTAGGCATTTCTTTGTTTTATTCCCATTTCTCCATTTGTGTAGCCATGTCTATGTTATTGATTTCTTGGGAAGCTGATGCTAGTCCAATTCTCTTGGAGAAACCTAATCTCTGATTCAAGATGATGTATGAAGAGGTTGTTGAAGGGATACTTCTTGTGCTTCTTGCATAAAATGCTGTTAGTAATAATAGTAAAAATAGTTATAATAGCATTTAACGAGTGTTTACTGTGTGCCAATCTGTAGTAAATTCTTCACATGCATGGACTTATTTAGTCATTTCTATGAATGGCTACTAGTATTATTTCCATATTATGAGTCAGCAATTGAGGCTCATATCTACCACATGGCAGAATCAAGATTTAAACTCGACAATCTTAGGTGCCACTGATCATCTCTTGATAAATTATAAAATGCCTATAATTTTCCTTCTAACTTCCCTCCTTTTGTTGGTAGATGGTACTTCTACCATACTACTGTCTTGCACCCACACTTTCCACAGAATCCCTGAAACAGGTCAATGAGTGTTGCACCAAGAACAAGAAAAGAAAAAAGAAAATCTTTCTGGTTGTTCATGCTTATGGCATGAAAAGATGGTTGTGCATATCATATTGTTCAAGAGAGGGATTATATAGACCAGCTCTCATGTTAGTATGTGAAGGAGTTCTTGTGAATGAGTTAAACAGACTCATTTTGAGTATGCATGGATGGTTGTCTACATGGCTTTAAGCTATGCTGCCTCACAAAAAGTGATGACTCTGCCCGTCTTAGTAATTATGGTGATGGAACCAGTTTTAGTGGTCTTGGTGTTGGTTGGCCTTTTACTCAGGCTTTAGCAGTGAGAAGACTCTGGCTTTGGGCAGTTGGTAACATTTCTCAGTCAGTTTCATTTGTCTTTTTAGCATATTTATGAGTCTAAGTGTGTTTTTTGGTCATTTTTCTTTTGTTTGCCCTGGTGTTTTACAGTTAGAATTGTCAGGATAGTGTTTTGAGGCTTTCCTTATGTACTATGTACTGTGCTTTTGTGCCTGGTGGGCAGTGATGCCTTGGTCATATATGGCTTTGTGCTTAAAACACCGAGACTTCCCAGGTGTGAGGCAAATAACCTCAGATTCTAGCAAATGGGTCTACATGCTGGGCAGTTAAAAAATATTAATAGAGCACACATATTACTAATATTTACTAAAATTTAGAAAATATGTTCAAGTAAGTAGAACCAGTTATACCAATATTTCAAAAAAATGCAAAGACTAGAAAGAGATATATAAATACTATTTCTTCACCACCTGAGCAACAAGCAGTAAGACACTTACAACAACTTATCAGTATACTTCTCTGTAAGAAACTCAAGTTGATTAGAGAGGGAAACCATGATATGAGATAATATATATATATGCATACACACACAGATACAGTATATTTCCTAGGTGTTTTGCAATTAATCGTCCAGTTGACCTGACACTTCTGTTGATTTTAGTAGAGTCTCAGAGGTCAGAATATCTTCGATGCCGTCTAGTCTAATTCCTCACCCAGCATATATACTTTCCCAAGTAATCACCTAGTATCTCCTAGGAAACTTTTCAAGGAAAGGGGGTGCTTTCCTGTGAAGGGCAGTCTCGTTCATTTTGACTTGGAGGTACTAGCTATTGGGAATGCTCTGGTGTAGGGAGCCAAAGTCTGCCTTCTTGTGCAGTTTCCACCTGGGGAGCAATGAATTCAGTCTCTAAGACCTCTTCATTTCATTTCCTAGCTGACTCCTTTTCCCCTGATGCCATCCTAGTCCAGGGTACTTTGTCTCTTCAGGAAGAAACCACTTTCTTCCTTTTCACCTTGTATCCTACAATATATCCAAAATGCTTTCTTGGAAAGGTAATTCTGAATATGGTATTTTCTTCCCAAAGTCTTCAATGGCGTTGGTCACTCTTTAGCAAAAAGTCCCCAATACTTGTAATCTACCCTTACCTCCCTCCTCAGGCTTGACTAACACCATTCCTCTTTTTCTTATACCACACTCACTGCTTCTTTTCAGTTCATCTAGATGTCCTTTGCTTCATTACCTTTATTCAAACTGTTTTTTCTGGTCCTGCCTGGTCACCTCTTAACTTTTTAGCTCTAAAGTTGATTCACCTGGGGTGCCTCCCCTGACCTCCAGACCAGGATAGACATCCTTGTTATGTATTCTCAGAGTATCCTGTGCTTCTTCACAATATTGGTCATGGTCAGTCAGTTATTTCTGTAATTACTTAAGGACTATGTACTGGAAGGCAAGGCCATGTCTGTCTAAGTCACTGCTGTGTCCCCAACACCTACAGCATAAGAGGTACTTGTGGAAGTCTTTCAAGTATTCCAGAAAGCTCTGGGCTACTATAAATTCAGTTTTTCTTCAGATAAGGCATCGATATATTTTTTTCCTCCTCTTATCGTGGTAGTCTCCTAACCCTTTACTCTCTTAACTGTTCCCTCATAGATACGCTCTGTACTATTTAACATTCTACTTTGACTGTTTTACTTAGAATAATTCTTTGTTCATCTATCTGCAAAGGCCACTTCACATAATTTGGACTCTGGACTTTTAATTAATTTAGTCTCAGAGAAAGACAGAACCTGAATTGCAAAACAGATATTTAAAAAAATCACATGAATGAAAACAATAGTCTTAGAATTTTTAGATAATGGGTAAAGTGATACTCAGAAGAACAGTCATAATCTTAAGCATGTATATTAAAAACAAAGAAGAATAACTTCAACAATCATCTCAGAAAATTATAAAGAGAACAACAAAATGAAAGGAAACCTTAAAAAAAAATGTAAATAGAAGCAAAAACATTAATAATGTAAAAAAGAGAACAATAGTAGAATAAATGTATTAGTGGTTGTATTAGCATTTTTTGATGTCAAAATTTTACTTATACATATATATTTATGAATTTTTCTTGCGGTTAGATATATACAGCATAACATAACATTTTCTATTTTAATCATGTTTGGAGTGTACGGTTTAGTGGCATTTAGTACTTTTCACAATGTTTGCAACTGTCACCACTATTTAGTTCCAAAACATTTAAAATGTGTTTTTATGTTCATGGCAGAAACTACATACCCACTAAGTAGTAACTTGCAGTGTCTCCAGCCCCTAGAAATCACTCATCTGCTTTCTATCTCTAGGTATTTGCCTATTTTGGATATTTCAAGTAAGTGAAATCATATAATATATGATCTTTTCTATTTGACTTTTTAAAAAACTTAGCATAATGTTTTCAAGGTTCAATCATGTTGTAGCATGTAATCAGAACTTCACTCCTTTTTGTGGCTGAATAATATTCCATTGTATTGTCCATATACCATATTTTATTTATCTGTTCATCTGCTGGTGGACATGGGTTGTTTCCACCTTTTAGTTACTGTGGATATGCATCTTGATTTATAAGTATCTGTTGAGTCACTGTTTTCAGTTCTTTTGGCTGTACACCTAGGAGTGGAATTGCTGAGTTATAATTTAGAATTCTGTGTTTACCTTTTTGAGAAACTGCCAAATTGTTTTCCATTTTCCATTCTCACCTGCAGTGTGTAAAGATTCTAGTTCATCCACATCCTTTCTGTTTTTTGATTGTTGTTATCCTAGTAGTTGGGAAATGTTATCTCATTGTGGTTTTGGTTGCATTTCTGTAAATGACTTATGATGTTGAACATCTTTTCATGTGCTTATTAGCCATTCATACATCTTTTTTGGAGAAATGGCTATCCAAGTCCTTTGCCCATTTGTTTGTTTATTTTTTTGTCATGGAGTTGTAGGTCTTTATTTATATATGGGATAGTAAATCTGTATCAGATACATGATTTGGGAATATTTTCTCCTATCCTGTAGGTTGTCTTTTCAATCTCTTAACAGTATTCTTTGATGCACAAAAATTACCATTTATTTTTTATTTTTTTATTTTAAAGATGTGAGGTACAATTCAGGGTTAGGTATACAAATGTTCATTATCCAGGTACCCTTGTAAAAATTATAATTTTAATGAAGTCTAATGTATCTGTTTTTTCTTTTGTTCCCTGTGCATTTGGTGTCATATTTAAGGTTAGAGTTTCTAGTACTATGTTAAACAGAAGGAGAGAAAGTGGTCATTGTTGTCTTATTCCTGATTTTAGGAGAAAGGTGATCAATCTTTTGCCTTTCAGTATGTTGTTAGCTGTGGGTTTTCATAAATGCTTTTTGTCAAGTTGAGATAGTTTCATTTTATTCCTAGTTTTCTAATTTTTTTTATCATGAAAGGATGTTATATTTTGTAAATGCCTTTTTTCTGTCAATTGAGATGATTGTGTGTTTTTTCCTTCACTCTTAATTTGGTATATTATATTTATTGATTTTCATGTGTTGAAACACCCTTGCATTCCTCGGATTAATCCTTTTTGGTCATGGTGTGTGATCCTTTTAATATCTTGCTGAATTTAGTTTTCTAGTATTTGGCTGAGGATTTTTGCATCTGTATTGTCAGGGATATTGGCCTGTATCTTTTTTTTTCTTATCATGTCTTTGGCTTTGATTTCAGATTAGCACTGGCCTGATGAAATGAGTTTGAAAATATGCCCTCCTCTTTAGGTTATGGAAGAGGCCAGTGAAGCTATTTGGTTCTGATTTTTTTTCTTTGATGAAAAGTTTTTGATAACTGATTGAACCTATTACAGTTTATGGGTCTATTCAGATTTTGTATCCATTCTTGAGTCAGTTTTGCTAGTTTGTGTGTTTCTGGGAGTTTTTCCATTTTAATATAGGCTATCCAGTTTGTTAGTGTACAGTTGTTCATAGTATTTTCTTAGGATTATTTTCATTCCTGTAAAGCCTGTAGTAATTTCTCCTCTTTTCATTTTTAATTGAGTCTTCTCCATTTTTCCTTAGTCAGTCAGATAAAGATTTCTCCATTTTGTTGATGTTTTCAAAGAACCAACTTTGGTTTCTTTGATTTTCTCTGTTGTTCTTCTATTCCCTGCCTACTCTAATTTTATTTTTCCCTTCTGCTAGTTTTGGGTTTACTTTGTTCTTCTCTTTTTATTTACTCAAGATGTACAGTCAGGTTACTGATGTCTTTTTTCTTCTATGTTTACAGCTATACATATCCTTCTGAGCACTGCTTTCAGTGCATCTCCTAAGTATTTAAGTGTTTTGTTTTTGCTTTCATTTTTCTCAAGATACTTTATAATTTCTTTTGTGGTTTTTTCTTTGACCCATTGGTTGTTTAAGAGAGTACTGTTTATTTTTCACATATTTGGAGTTGTACAGTTTTCCTTATATTATCAATTTCTAGCTTTATTCCATTGTGGTTAGAGACTTTGTATGATTTCAATTTTTTTTTCAAATGTTGAAAGGTTTACTAAAGTTTGTTTTGTAGTCTAACATGTGGTCTTTCCAGAAGGGCACACCATATGCACTTGAGAAGAATGACTGTCCTGGTGTTGTTGGGTGGATTGTTCTGTATGTATCTGTTAGGTCTAATTGGTTTACAGTGTTCTTAAAGTTATCTGTTTCTTTATTGTTCTGTCTGGTTGTTCTGTCCACTGTTGAATATGAGATATTGAAATCTTCAACCATTGTAGAACTGTCTTTCCCTTTTATCCTGTCATTTTTTGCTAAAGGTATTTTAGGGGCTTTGTTGTTAGGTGCACATATGTTTATAATTGCTACATCTTATTGATGGAGTAAAGGGTATTAGCATTAATTTTGTTTTTGGTTGGGTTATTGGAATCCTGAAGACAGAACTTCTCAGACTTTTTTTTTTATACAAGCAGTTTGTCAGGAATGAATCTAGAGTCTGTTCTAGCATATTTTCTTTGGTTTTCTAATCTAAATGCATATTTTGTAATGATTTATGTTAAATTTCACTCTACCACTTTTTGGCCTATTGAAATTTTTCTGAAAACCGGATTGGAGTCTCTTTCCAGTTTTTGTGGGCATTTTATTTCTGAGATTTAAAGTAGGGTGACAGACATGTGTATTGGACAAGCGAGTATTAAACATGAAACAGAATAAGTTAAAACACCACAAAGCTCATTGTACTGACTGAGATTCAGCCATTTTTTCATAAATAGATACCCTCTGAATTGCTGCAAGTCTTTAACTAACTTTTAGGGTTAAGAAAAAGTTGATTCTAACACTTTTTTTTTTTTTGCCAATTTTCTCATTGATTTTATGGAGGAGAGAATTTTTGGAGGTCCTTAGTTGACTGTTCTTACTGACATTACCCTTATGGTAATGATATTTTATAGTCTTATTCTAAATGATAAGAACTATTTTATTAAATGCTTTGTTGCTCTGAGATATTGTGCATCTATATCACTTTCTTTATGTATAGCCTTGCAAATCCTATTACAGGAGGAATGAAATTGGTGTGAAGGGCTTGCTTGTAGTAGCTTCATGTTTTATTAATAAAACACTCCATATTTTCACATAGACCTAAAAACTGACCTTTAAAAACAAATTTTAGGACTTTTACCAAGAATTCACAGAAATCTCCTTAGTTAGAAGTTTGTAGAATAGGAAGATCAAGGTGCTCCTGTTCTGCATGCAATTCCTATTTTTCATGATAAAAAAAATCCAGTCACAATTCTATAGCTTTTCTTTCAAGATTGTTTTCAAATCTTTAGATTAAGATAGGTTTGGCTCTGGAGGTTTAAATCAAATACAGTAATAGGTGTTTATTTATCATTTTTTCAACCATTTCTTTACTCATTTTCTTCTCTTTACTGTATGCTTTCTTACTAAATATGCTTAAAATCACATTATAAAGCAAAGGCATGTTCACTGTCAAATTTAAAAAAAAAATATAAGAAATATAGAAAAACAAATTTTAGTAATAATTTTTAAATTTAGCAGTGCTCACTGTTAACATTGTTATGTATTCTTCTAGTCCCTTTTTTACCCTTACATAGGAAATCTCAAAATGCATATGTATTAACTACATATAAACAAAAATATGGTCATGCTGTACAAATGGTTTGCAACTCTTTTAAGCAATATATTATGTTTAAAATGTCCATATATATTATCCTTATTTAGTAGTGTTCCATAACATAATTTTAATGTGCTGTACCATATAATTTATCATTTTATTGCAGTATATTAAATTCTATACTAGGTTTGTTTTGCAATTTTCATTATTTTAGACAAAGATATAGCTAAGCTTTCTCTAGAAGTGTTTGAATATATTGCTGATATTTCCTTATGAAAAATTTCTAGATGTGGGAGGTCAATGAGTATGCCCTTGGTAAAGACTTTTGATAATACTGTCAGATTACTCTCCTGAAATGATGTGCTTGCCATCCAGAAAGGATATTGCCAGCAATAACAGATATGTTTATTTCATGAGGACTGCAGCATTACTGGTATTATTGTTTAAAAAATGCAATTTGAGAGGCTTTTCATGTCTTGCTGATATAAAAAGATTTAAAAAAAACTATTAATGGATTTAGTCTTTGTCTATCACATACATTAACAATACTTATTTTTTCTTTCTGAATGGTTGTTAATTTTGCTTATTGTGATTTTTCTTTTACAGGAGAGTAATTTGAACTTTTATGACAGGTTAAATATGTATTTTTATGGTTCCTTCTTTCCTTCTCTGTTCTCATTCCCTTCCTCCTTCCTTCCTTCTTTTCTTCCTACTTTCCTTCCTTGGAGTGGGAGGAAAGACACTTTCATGCTGAAGTACACAGCCATTGATCTTAAGTCTCTTCTGTTTTTTTTTTTAATGGCATAATTTTTACATAGTTAGGTGCATATTTAATATAGGTAGAATTTATTTTGCTGCTTTATGTGAGTTGGGATATTGTCTCTGCCAGTGCTAATCTCTTGTTTCAATCTACTTATTGAATAGGTCATTATTTTTTTTCTCTGATTTAAATGTCAGATTTGTCATTGATTAAATTATAACATATGAGCTTGTTTCTGGGCATTCTGCTCTCTTCCACAATTGTCACTGTTGTGCTTTTAGAATATATTTTATTGTTTAGTAATTCAAGTCTATCTTCTTGATTTTTTTCAAAATGTTTTTGATTATTTCTGCTTCTAAAGTATTCAGATGAGATACTTTAAAAAATTGCCCTAAATTTATACATCACTTTGGGTAAGGTTGGTATATCTATGATGCTGAGTCTTCTCTTTAAAGAACATAATATTTTTACTCATTTATTAAGACTTCCTTTTAACCTCATCTACAAGGGTACCTGCATAATGAACATTTATGTAACTAACCCTGAATTGTACTCCACGTCTTTAAAATAATTTTTTTTAAAAGAAAGACTTCCTTTTATATGTGATAGTAAAGTTTTCTAGTTTCTTTTGATGCAGAGCCTTTATTACTAGGTAGTTTTTTTTTTCTTTTTTGCTTTTGTGAATAGAGTTTTATTATTCAGTTCCTTTTGGAATTTTAGGTAGTCACATCATTCTTAAATTATATTATCTTACCTGCCTTTTCTATTAGTTATAGTTTTTTATATTTTCTCCTCTTATTAACTAGAATTTTCTAAATTGTAGTGTGATAGCTAGTATTCTTGTCTTGTTTCTTGTTTTTCATTAAATAAAACTACTTTTTGTTTCACCATTGACTTAGGCAGTAGCTATTGATATAAAGTAGATGCTTTTCTTGTTAATTAAAGTTTTTATACCTAGTTTAATGTTTTTTTCTTTTTAACAAGGAATGAATGTTGCATTTTATTAAGTGCAGTTTTGATACTCATTGAGGAGATTATATTATATTCCCCATATCATTGGATATAATTTAGTAATAGATTTTTTATAGAGTAACTTTCCATATTTTGAAATATACACACTTGATGACAGTACACTTTTTGTTTTAATATTATGTTAAGTTCAGCCAGCTGCTGTGAGTTTTTAGAATTTTATTATTGATATTTATAAATATGATTAATCTTTTATTTTCTTTTTTGTGTGTGCTAATTTAATCAAATTGTTAATGCCAAGGTAATACAGGATTCATGAAATTAATTGCTAATCTTTTATTTTTTTCCTGTTTTTAGGAATAGCTTATGTAACATGTCAGTTAAGCTTTCTCTTGGATGTTTTTTGGAAGAAATAAGTTGGTTATAGTATTTTCTGTGTCTGGAATTTTTTTGACACAATTTTGACAACACTTTAAATGGCCATTGATTTTTTTTTCATATTTTCTCTTAATTTTTGGGACCTTATATTAGTAAGAGCACCATTCATATTGTCTTTATTTCAACATTTATTTATTTATTTATTTATTTGAGTTGGAGTCTCACTCAGTCGCCCAGACTGGAGTGCTGTGGCCGCTCCTTGGCACCGCAGCCTTGACCTGCTGGGCTCCAGCGATCCTTCCTCCTTGGCCTTCCGAGTAGCTGGAATTACAGGCGCGCGCTACCATGCCCGGCTGATTTTTTTGATTTATTGTAGAGATGAAGTCTCGCCAAGTAGCCCAGGCGGGTCTCGAACCCCCGGGCTCAGGCAATCCACTCACCTCAGCCTCCCAAAGGCGCAGGATTACAGGCTGAGCCACCGAGCCCGGCCGGTTCAACATTTATTTGAAGAGGTGCAATTGGTTTTCTCTTACATTTTCAAAATATTTCTTTCGTATATTTGATTATGCTCTTTTCCCCTTTTCTAAGTACGGTTATAGAGTTTTGTTTTCCCTTCATTTCCTATTTTTGGGGGGTGTTGCCAGAAGATTGTCTTTTATATTGATTTTTTTCATAAAAACAACTCTTTATTTTCCCATTCTAGTCTTTTCTTGCTCTATTGTACTCAGTTCGTGACTTATTTATTCTTTCATCTATTTACTTTTATCTACTTTTAATTATGAAACATATAATAGGCAAACAAAGATGTACATTATGTATATATAATTTAATAACAATATTATTGAGTTTACAACTAATGCTAATAATTTAAAAGATAGAACATTAAAAAAAATAGAACACCTTTTTCAGAGTATGTCTTTCTCTCTCTCCAAGAGTTTAACTACTCTTCTGAGTTCCTGCTTATTTCCTTGACTTTTAAAAATAGTTTGTTAGTATATCTATGCATCCCTAAAATATTTGTTGCCTGATTTTTTTCTGGTTTTGAAGTTTATGGAATTGGAATTAAATTGTATGGATGCTTCTGCATCTTGTTTTTTGCCCAACATTATGCTTTTTGAGATTTATCCATGTTAATTTGGTTCATTTTTACTGCATTATGTTTATAAGAACATCCAAATATATAACTACATAAAATATTAAAATATATAATATACAAATACAAAAATTACAGTTTATAACATTACAAACAGAAGACATGAAAATAGATAGAATTTATCTATTCCATTGGACATCTGGGATTATTTCACTTTCTTGTTTTGTTTTCATGCGTTCATATTACACACAGGGCTGGTATGAATATTTTTTATAGCTCTCTCCTGGTATACCCAGGCCAAAAATTAACCTGGATAAATACTTGGATGTAGAATTCCTTAGTCCTAGTGTATATTCAACTGTATTAGATTATATCAAATTCACCAAATTATTTCCAGAACATTTATTCATTTTAGACTTAATTTGTTTTTAATTTTCTAGTAACTTGAGTTTAATGCTTAACTTCCTTGTTTTCACATTTGATGTTTGAAAATTAAGAAGGGAAACTGCAGAAGTTTTATTATGTAGTCTTTTAATTGATATATTTTTTCTAAGGAAATTGTATTTTTAGTTGCTATTTGCTCTTTTACTGAAGAGTTATGTAGGAGGGTGCTTTTAAATTGCTGTATAATCAAATTAATCTTACCTTTTTGTTGTTGCTGCTTACAACTTCAAGTTTTTGTACATTATGACCAGAGATTATGACTTATATAATTTAACTCCTTTTGGCAATGTTATTGAATTTTTTGTGAACTTAATGTGTGATCAATATTTTATTGATGTTTAAGAAAAATATATAGTTTCTGGAGAGCATACAATTTGATATTTATTTTATATAAGTAAATTGATAAGATGTATACCTATTAAGTAAAGCTTTTTGAGTAGTATATCAAGTATATTCTTTATATCTTTTTTTTCATAAAATGAGAGTTAGTTTGAAATCTTAGGTTCTCTTTGTAGGTGTATTGGATCATGTCAATGCATATAGGTAATATTGTGAATACTGATATGTTTGAATTTTTTTCTGACATCATATTTTATATTTTCAGTTGATCATGCTTTCTTTTCTACTTAGGATTATTTGTACCATTTTTTCTTTTAGTGTTCTGATAGTTTTATATTTATATTATTTTTGTAGTGATTATTTTTAAATCCTTTATAAACATATTTGAAGCTATTTTTCTATTAATCTCTAGAATTAAATAATTTTAATAAACTTTCTCTTGAACAATGCAAGCTCATTAGTCACTCTTATTTCCTTTCTACTGGCTTCCTTCACCTGGTCTTTTAATTTAATTATTTGAACTTTATGTACAGACTTTGTTGCAGTTGTGGTTTTGTGTCATACTTACTTTTTTGGGCATAGCATATTTAATTTTTTCCTTAAGTATAATAGTTAAATAATTAATAATTATTTAGATTTAAATGTAAATTTACTTATATCCCCAATTATGATACATTTTGATATATTCTTTCATTTCTTTTTTTTTTGGACTTGTGTTTCATGATACTGAAATACTTTCTCAAGTAGTTCTTTCAGAAAGGGACTATTCATGGGCAATTTTCTGATTCCTTAAACATATTATAATTTCCTAATTTAGAATAGTATTTCTTTTTATTGAATTAAGTCTTTCTTTCTTATTTATTTATTTATTTTTGAGTTGGAGTCTCACTCTGTCGCCCAGACTGGAGTGCAGTGGCTGCTCCTGGCCACTGCAGCCTCGACCTGCTGGGCTCTGGCGATCCTGCCGCCTCAGCCTTCCAAGTAGCTGGAACTACAGGCGTGTGCTACCACTTCCGGCTAATTTTTGATTTATTGTAGAGATGAGGTCTCGCCAAGTTGCCCAGGTGGGTCTTGAACCCGTGGGCTCAGGCAATCCACTTACCTCGGCCTCCCAAAGTGCTGGGATTACAGGCTGAGTCACCGAGCCTGGCCAAGTCTTTCTTTTTTGATCCCTTGATACAGTCTGTTCACAAATTTCTTAACATTACCTCCCGCATTTTGAAGGAAATCCTACTTAGTGTTGATGCACTTTGTTTTCTTTTAGTATTCAGCTAAATTCAGCCAGTTACTATGCTCTATGTCCTGGCCTCTGCATATATCTTAATACTTTTACCTTTTTAAAAATTTTATACTTTTCCTATTCTGACCTTTCTACTGGTCTTGAATATATTATTTCATCTTATAAAGTGTCCAAAATACTCCTCAATTTTTACTCTTTCAATTTGGAAATTCTCTCTTCCTACTGTGATTGTTTTTATTTTAAATTGCTAGATAATAATTGTGTATATTTATGGCAATGAAATGTTATATTTTGATCTATGTATATGCTACAGAAAGATTCCATCAAGCTAATTAACATATTCATCACCTCATCAGTTTATCATTTTCTTTGGTGACATTAAAAATCTTTTAGTAATTTTGAAATATACAATACATTATTATTATCTGTGGTCACAATGCAGTGCAATAGATCACTAAAACATATTCCTGCAGTCTACCTGAAACTTTGTACCTGTTGATCAACAGCCTCCCTTCCCTTATTTTCCCCACCACCATCCTCTGGTAACCACATTTCTCCGCTCTGTTTCTATGGGATTCCATATGTAAGTGAGATCATACAGTATTTGTCTTTCTGTGCCTTTAGCATAATGTCTTCCAGTTCCATCTCTTTCATTGCAAATGACAGAATTTCCCTCTTTTTCAAGGCAGTATACTATATTGAATACATTCTGCTTTGTTTTGACTACTTCTGATTTCTATTTTTTGTATGTTTTATTCATTCCTTTATTTTTATGCATGCATTTGCTTATTGCAAAAATCATAAATATATACTTTAGTGAATTTTAAAGTGAACACTTGACTCATTAAGTCTTCATCTTGTAGAACACTACCAACACCCTAAAGCCCTATGTATATGATGTTGTTCTTAATATTCTCATAACCTTTTTTAGGCTCCAGTGTAGGGATTTCTTCTTACTTCCCAAAACTGCTTTTATTTGTCCACTCTCTTTGTTTCCTGATCATTCTTGTCAGAGGTTTATTTATTTATTTATTTATTTTTAGTGTTTTGACTAACTTTTGGCTTTGTGGATTTCTCTGCTGTATGTTTGTTTTCTGTTTCATTTGTTTCTGTTCTTATTTTTTATTATTTTCTTTTTTCTACTTTTTCTGTGTCTGTTTTCCTCTTTTGTTAAAAACATTCTTGACATAGTTGTTTAGTTCATTAAATTTCAGCCTGCCATTATTGCTAAATATATCAATCAAAACTATACATTTTAAATTAAGCACCGCTTTAACTATATCCTACAGGTTTTACTATACAATCTTTTTATTATTATTATTGAGTTCAAAACATTTTCTAATTTCCATTTTGGTTTAGAAGTATATTTCTTAATTTCCAAATATGAAGATTTTCTGTTATCTTTATTTCATTGCACTGTAGATAGTGTTTGTAATAACTGTATTCTGATATTGACACTTTAAAATGTATTTCAAGTTGCATTATTACTTAGTATGTAAACACTTTGTACACGTGATTGTTAGGCATAAAGTTCTATATATGTTCTCTGGGTCAAAATTATTAATTTTATATTAATTGTGTATTGAAATGTTTAGCCTTGCTGTTTTTGGTTTGCTTGTTCTTATCAGTTATTGAGAGGAACGTGCTAACATCTCTGTTCTGATTATAGATATGTCTGTTTCTCTTGCAATTGTGTCATTTTTTACATTTTATATTTTGATGTAATTTTGTCAATTATTACATATTTTGAGTTTATGATACTAAGTGCCTGTAAATTTATGACTTTTATATGTGCCAAGGAAATTGATTTTTTTACCATTATTAAAAAATTCCTTCTTTATCTAGTAAAACTATTTGCTTTAAAGAGTATCTTATGTGAAAGTAGTAGAATCACATCATATTCTTGTTTGCAGGGCATTTCTTTTTTTATCATTTTATTTTCACCTTTTCTGTATTTATATGTTTTAGATGTATCATTGTAAATGACACATAGTTAGGTGTTTTAAAAAAATCTGATAAGCTTTATGTTTTAATTGGAATATTTGACCATTTATGTTTAATATAATTATGCTTATGTTTAGAAATGCACATATTTAGATAATTGCACTGTGTGCTTTCTTTTGGTCCTACCTATTCTATGTTCCTCTTTAATTCCTTTCATGCCTTACTTTTTGTTGACTAAGAACATTTTATTATTTTTTCACTGAGTAAAGAATAATCACATTGCAGTTATTTCCTGTAGTTGATTGAAGGTGACATTCCATTGCCATGATGTTTGTTGGGCTACTTGAATTTATAGAGTTGTTATTTTCTACCAATTTAGGAGAATGCTCAGTCATTTTCTTTTTCTCCTTACTCTTCCCCTTTCTTCTGGTATTCCATTTAAATGCATGCCAAACACCATCTCTGTATAACTTTGTCTCTTAATCATTTTTTTTCTGTTTTATTCTTGTTATATTTCAGTTCACCTTCTAGTCCTCTAATTCTTTAACTAATTGTGTCTAGTTTGTCTTAAAATTCTCTGAGGCCTTAATTTTGGGTATTGTAATTTTTAGTTTTAGAAATATGCTGTGCAGTCTTTTTAGTTTTAATTGCTACATTGAAATTTTAATGTTGTATTGTAGTTCCTTGGACATAATAAACATCGTTACCTTAAAATCTTTGACATTTTAACATAAGGAGTCCCATAAGCCTCTACTGTCTAGTATTTCTTCCTGTTCTCATTAATGTTGTCTTCTCGTCTCATGTGCCTGTTTATTTTTTATTGTGTTCTTGGAACTACATTTGGAAGAAATGTTTGTAGAATGGAACTAAGGAGGCCTAGAGTGGTTTGACCTTCTATAGATTAGATTTTCATCTGCTTTTATCAGCCACCAGAGATATATGGGGTAGTTTTAAACCATTTACAAAAATGGAGATTTTTCTGGGCTATACAGTTGAATCAAAACTTTTAGGAGATGGTCTTTATGAGGCAAGGTTACTTACCATTTACCTTATTCCTAGGATGCAGCCCTGCAGGGTCCCAATGCCAATTCCCAATAGGCCCAACTTTTGTCATCCTCTCAGCTGACTCTTCTGGTTTAGAAAATGTCCTTAAGTAGCTCCAATTCTGGATTCATTACCTGGCATTCTATTTTCTCCCAGATTTTGGCTGAGTGATTGTTTAATTAATTTTAATTCTCCTACTCTTTTCACTCTTATACTTTACCTTATTTTACTTTTTCAAGAATGAAACAGAATTTTTAGTGGTTGTCTCATGTGTCAATTATTCCCTAGTTTTTGTTGACATAACAGGATTTCATTTTATTAATTTAAAAATATTATGTCTTATTAAAATAATTGTTAAAAATTAGCCTTTATTGGCAACACCCTCAGGTCCCCTCCTACTGTGGGAGTTTTTCTGTCCTCTCAATAAATCCTGCTTTCTCATTTAAAAAAAAATTAGCCTTTATGTAGCTGCATTGACAGGAATTAGACATCAAATGTAAATTTTACTTTTATCTTTGCTTGTCATAAAATATTTTGTGGCATATACACCCCATTTTTAAAATTCACTTTGTAGTCAGTGGTATAATTCTATTTTTGGGGAATCAAGACACTATGTGGATGATGTATTTTCCAGGTTCTTGCAGATCTGAAAATAGGAAGTGCATTTTTTTTGTTTTCCTACATCAACAATATTTAGCTTAGTTGATTGTGAAGATTCTGTTGCACTTTTTTTTTTTTTTGAAAACCATGGTGTAGAGGAGAAGTCTGATGCTCACATGATTAAAAAATAACCTTTCTTTCTGGCTCTTGTAAGATTTTTTTCCTCATCTCTTAAATTCACACATTTCAGAAGTATATATTTAAGTATGCAATTTTCATTAACATAAATTGGTATTGGCACCTGATATTTTGATCTGTAGTGAAGTTCTTCAAAATTACGTTATTGATTATGACTTTCTTTATAAATTCATGTTACTTGGGTTAATATATTGGAGTTTTTCTGGATATATCCTCTATATTTCTGTCATTTTGCTTATCATTGTTTTTCTTCATCCTTAATTCTCAGATTTTTTAAAGTTAGTTTTTAAAATTTATTAACTTATTTTTCTGCGGTGACCATTGCTAACTCCAGTTAATTTTCAAAACAGTTTCATTGTTTTTGTGAAACCTGGCATTTTATAATATAAACAATAGAGGGACATCCATTTTATTTTATAGTTTTGTAGTTATCTTATTTTTAAACCCTTATTTCATTTTCATAGGTGCAATATTTTCAATATAATTGAGACTACATATTGTATAGTTTATAAAGTCTTCTGAAAATTTTTCAGTACTAGGAAGAGTAATCTGATTCTTCTTCAGTTTGGTCTCTTTAATTTAATCTATACAAGTAGGTCTGATAATTATTATTGTTATTATTTACTTTCTTCATCTGTATAAAGGCATGTTATTTGCCCAGTGTTGGGAGTTGAGCTGAGATTCTACCCATAAAAGTATTAGTTTCCTGTTCAGATCTTTCAGGCTGGGATGAAAGAAGCTAGGAAAAGTTTTTATTTCCTGTTGACATGACCAGAAGTTTTCGAACTCTATTGAAATTTTCTGTTTATGGTGACAACCTTATATCAGTTGGTGTAGGTTAACTTCTCTAACTGACTTGGCTCTCCTTAGGAACCAGGCATAGAGGAACTCTTAGTTAGTATGCCAGCACTAATGGTAATAATGCTACCTACCTTTTAGACATGAGGATTCATTGAGACAGTGCTTGTTAAGCTGTAGTATAACTACTTGCATGGAGTCAGTGCTCAATAGATGCTGACTTTCACCATCACCTCTACCAACTCATGCTTTTGCTAATAACTTTCTAGTGTTACAAGTCTTTTGATTCTACTTCTCAATCACATAATGATCTAATAAATGACAACTGATTAGAATGTGGCCATATTCCAGAATACAAATCGTTTCAAGTACTGAAATGCTTCCATTTCTTCCATGTACTAATGAAATGTGGAGCCATTGGGAAAACAACATCAAATGACTGGACAAGCTCTGAGAGTATTGATTTTGGCATTAGAAATAAACTGTAGAGAGTAGGTGAGCTAGCAAATACGAAATGTGCGAATGAGGATTGAGTGTGTAGTTTTATCTTGTGGTGGCATCTTGTCCTAGTGGTAGAGTGACTTTTGTATATTACGCTTTGGTCTAAAATGCCTTGATGCTGTTGAACATTTTGTCACTAGGTAGCTCCTTTCGTGTCTTTACGCTGCCCACTGTGTGTAGGCTTTGTAGAGCTGTGCTGTTGTGTTCTTTGTGTTGACTGTAGTTATATTCGGCTCCTTCCGTCTTTGGTTCACATCTCATTGAAACCCGTGCTCACCTCCTCATAGTTGTCTTCTTTTTTAGGTATTTTCTTCTCTTTCTTGGATTCGTCTGCATTTGCATAGTCAGAATCTCACTCTGGGGACTCTTCCAAAATTTTTTTGAACCATCTTTCTTCTTATCACTTTCGGACAATAGATGCAGCCTTTAACATTTTTTTTCTTATTTATTAAACAACTCTTACATGTTATGTCCAATATAGCTAACTTTCTAGTGTTCAAAGCAGTTTTCCAAGTATTTCTTTCTTTTTTGATATATAGTAGTTGTACATATTTTAATAGATGTAGGTTTTGAATCTCAAAATGTTTTGACTCTGCTTTTCTAAAGTGAGAGCTTTCGCATGCAAGTCACCTGAGGGCTTTTGTAAAATTTAGTCATCTAGGCCTCTCCCCAGACCTACTGATTGAACAGTTGCAAGGGACAACAGATATGCTTAAACAATTCCGCAGGTGATTCTGATCTGCGGAGGGGTGGGAGTTGGGAGCCACTTGTGTCAAGAACTATGGTGAGAATAACAGTAATCAAACATGATAATCTTCAAGACCACCACTGTCACCATTATGGTACTTTTACTAGGTGTCAAGCTCTTTATTAAATGCTTTGTGTGTTTTAATCTTACAGCAACCCTCTGATGAAGGTGCACACTTTAATGAACACAAATTCACTGATGAGTAAATAACTTTTCCAAAGTCACAGAACTCCTAAGTGAAAGATTGGAACCCAGATGGCTGCTTTCTGACCACAGTGGTTCAACCTAGAGCTACCAACAGCATCCTCTGGAGAGCTTGTTACAACAGCTTGCTGGGCCCACCCCTCGAGTTTTTTATTCAGTAGGTCCTTGTACTCTCTCTCCTTTGTTGGACCAAGTGTGTGTCTTTTTCTTTATGATCAACAACCAACTTGATTCTAAAATTTACAGGACATAGTCCATTTGGTTCCCTTCACTTTCACTGCCCAGTTAATTGGGTCTTTGTCACTCCTGTGCATTATCTACAGAAGCACCTGCCTTTTATGATTCTTTTTCCCTTTTGAGAGAGAACTTGACATCCGGTGAGACTAGCCCTATGTTTCTGTGATTTCAAGAATATGGTCCTGGATACCTGTCCGTCTCTGTTCTTGCTGTAATTTCATCCCTTCTGCATTCTAGATTAACTATCCAGTGTGGTAGTTTGTGATCTGTTTAGCTTATAAGATTTTTATTCTCCTGTCAATTAAATAGAAGCCTAGGTGAGAAGATGCTTGCAAAGAATACAGCTATTTTTACACTGTTTTAAATGAGACAGAGGCAATGTACTTTCACCAGTATATCACAATATGCTTCCTTAGAGGCAATTGCTGGGGCTATGTTCTTACCTAGCTGTGGTGTGCCTTGCCTTGCACGATAGATTAATGCATTTCCAAGTTGGATAATATTGTAACTGCATGAGAACAGCCTGCTATTTTAAAGGAGTCCTATCGCAAACCATTCTTGTAAAGTGAACAGTAACACCCAGTGCATCCATCTAAATTCTTGCCTTTGCAAATGAAATATGTTTTCAGGTTGGAGCACTAATGTCCGAACAGAGTTTTTGTGCCGCTATAGTTACTCTATCCCAAGGCAGTAACTTCTAGTAATTCTTGTCATTTTTAAATTGTCCGAGTCAATTCTCATAGAATTTAGGACAGGATCCCCCAAAATTTATAGCTTAGGATCTTTCCACATGTTTCAGGAAATCTTAGAACTCCCCCCTAGTCGCAAGGAATCTTTTGCGAGTGTGGTTAGGCTTGAAGTGGTTTGTGCAATTCCTGAATTTGTTATTATTGTAAGTTTGTGTGTGTGTTTTTTCTCAGTGCAGTTTCTCCTTGTGCACCAGTGTCTTTATGGTTATACATTTGCCTCCAGGTGTCATTCCATACTCCTGAGTGTGATCTGTTTTGCCACTCCCAGGAGAGGGTAGGTTGTCACCCTCTCTTCTTATCTGCATCAACAGCAAACACTATCAGAAATTAAAAAGAATAATTTGATTGTTGCGCTCATAACCGTTAGACACAACACTAACTACTCCAGTATTGATGATTCTGATTTATTGTTTTTTTTCCTGTCCACTAATTTAGTATGTTGTTTTAAAATGGAAAAAAAAAACCCCAAAAAGCATTTAATTGGTATATGGGACATGACTCTAATCAATAGTTAAAAATCACTCAGTTTCCTGAGAGTACTCATTTGAGTCTGGTTCATATTAAATGGCCTGCCAGAAATCACATTACTTAGAACTAAACTTTCTGTGCATATTTAACAAATTTTAAAACATTAACATTTCCCAAATTTCAAGTGGCTTCTGCATTCAATGTGGATAATGTGAAATACTCAAAAAGGCACAAATGCATCCAAAACAGGAGTGATCCATAAATCTATCACTCAGAGATAGACATTAATATCATATACATATTTACTAACATATTGAATCATATATATGTGTATATTTATATGATTGAAAGATATTTCATTCATACCCCTGTATGTGCAGATGGAGTCATATGTCTTAGTATTCTGTAATGTGGTTTTCCTATTTAACCATGTTATTCAAATATTTTCTTGGACCAAATATTTTTAAACATCAAAATTCTTAATGGCTTGTTAATATTTTGTTATATAGAGGTACTGTAATTTCCTTAACTGATCTTTACACCTTTAGAATAGTTCAGATTTTTTTGATATTACTAAAAGTGCCACAGAAACCTCTGTATCTACATCTTTACATACTCATTTGTTTACTTACTTATATAAAAACCCTAGAAAAGGAACTTCTGTATTCAGTGTTGTGCACACTTGGGATTATGATTCTTACGCTTCCCTCTTCCCTGCCCTGCAAAGCCTCCTCAAGATTTATACCTAGGTTCTTTATACTTTTGTTTATTTTGTTGTTATTGTTATTTTTACATGTACGTTGTTACCTGGAATTTATTTCAGCATACAGACAGGGGTGAAATGGCTTAGAGAATTCTTTCTAATTGTGTAACCAACTATTGACTAACCTATTTACTCCTCATTTATTTGGAATCTCACCTTTGCCAATAACTAATCATTCATCTCTATCTGGATTTTGATGTTTTTCCAGTTATTTAATGTTCTGTTCTTGTTTAGGTATCATATAACTTTAATTATTTTACCTCTTTGGTATATTTTATTTTGTAATAGCAAAACCTTCCTTTTATTCTTACATCTCAGAGTTTTATTGACTATACCAGCTCTATTATTTTCCATATACATTCATGGAGTCAATTTTCAAGTGAAATAAAATGTTAGCAGCTGAGATTGGAATGATATTTAATTTATTATTAAATTTGAGAAGAACTGATTTGTTTATAGTAGTCCAATTGGCCCATCTCTTATTTACACAAGTCTAATTTATGTCTTTCAGTAATTTCTTATGTTTGTTTGCTTCATGTGGATTTTACATGTTCTTATTACATTTTTTTCCCTAGGTATTTTGCTCTGTTCACTTTTGCTGTTGTTGTGAATTTACCTTTCCCATTTGATTAATTTTGTAGGGTAAACCATTGGTTTTTGAATACTTATTTTATAAACTGTCATGTTTTTGACTCTTTTAGTATTTATTACAGTATTCTTCTCTTGATTATCGTATATTTTCTATCTTCAGTTATATCCTGAGCAAATAGTTGTCATTTTCTCTGTCCTTCCTGCTAATTGAAGCTCTTCTTCTTTTTTTTTTTTGAAAGCAGGATTTATTGACAGGACAGAAGAGCTCCCACAGTGGGAGGGGACCTGAGGGGGTTACCTGAAGCTCTTATTCTTTTACTTGCTTTGTTTGGTGGGCTAACATTTCTTTATTGGGCAATGTTAAATACTAATTGTGATAGAAGATTTACCCATGATTTTAATGGAAATTCCTGTACTATATCACCACAAGAATGATGTCGACTGTCGGTCTGAGACTAGGAATGTTCTTCTGGTCCTCGTTTACTATTTTTTAAAAATAGGAAATTATGTACCAGATGCCTTTGAAAAATTATTGAGATCATGTGATTTTTTTCACTAGTTGAAATTATGATTATATTATCAGTATTTTTCTGGGTCAAATCCTTGCTGATAGAAGTGTATTTTCTTTGGTTATGCTAGAGGATTTTAAACTGTTTTATTAAAAAATTTTATGTATATTTCTGTGGAGTGTGTGTGTGTGCATGCGCATGCACTTGCACTGTTAGGCTTTAGATTTGTCTGTCAATTTCATTAAATTCACATTTTATCATTTTGAGTGGATAATTTTTTTTTACTATTGTCTGAAACGTAAAGTTTCAGAAGTCATTCTTGGCAATCTTTTCAAATTAGTCTATAGCTTTTGTTTAATTTGATATCCTTAATTTTTATTAAATCAGTTGTGTTCCTTTGTATTTATCCAGAAATCCTCTGTTTCATTGAGAAATTTCAAAATTGTTGAGTTTTAAATAATTTCCCCTCATTTTTGAATTGCTGCTGTATTTTTTGGTTGAATACTCTTTTCTTCTTGTTAACAAATTTTCTTGTTAAATATTCTGAATTGTGTGTATTTGTGTTTTCTCTTTATTTTTTTAAATAGACTAGGTAAAAGTTTGTGGATGGTAGTTTTTGTTTATAGTAGTGTTTTTCAGAGAATCAGCTCTTATGTCCTACTGCTATTTGGTTTTTAATGAGTTAATATCTGCTTTTTACTGTGTTAATTCCTTATTTGTTTTTCTTAGGTCTTATTTTGTTGTTCTCCTTTTAAATTCTTGAGTTGGATCATTGGTATGTTTAGTTTTATCATTTCTTATTTAATAATTTGAGGTATACAAAAATGAAGAATTTTTATTTTAACATTTTAATAATTTTTTTATGATTGTCGTTTTCGCCATATCTCTATTATAAATTATTATATATATTATTATCATTCTATTTTCTAAAATTTTAAATTTCATTTCTTTATACATTGACCCAGTAATTATTTAAGAGAGTCTTTTCTAAATGGCGAAGGGTTTAACGACTGTTTTAGATCAGCCGTAGGTTTGCAGACAAATTCATCAGAAAGTACAGAGTTCCCATGTATTCCCTCCCACCCACCCCCACAATCCCCTCTGTTTTAATATCTTCCATTGGTGTTGTGTATTTTGTAAAATTGTAGAAAGTAGTATTGATAAACCAATACTGGTACATTATCATTTAGTTATATGTATAATTTAAGTTAGGGTCCACTTTTTGCATTGTACATTTCTACTGGTTTTGTCAAATGTTGTTTGTGATTTCTTTATAACTCTGTGATGAATATTTTGCATTTTTGTATATCTCAAATTATTCTCTTAGGATTGGTTTCTAGAAGCAAAATTAGTAGTAGGTCAAAGGGTAAGAATATTTTCTAGGTGTTTTATAGACAAGGGCAGTTTTTGGTTTTTTTTTTTTGAGTCGAAGCCTCACTCTGTCACTCAGGCTGGAGTGCAGTGGCACGCTCATGGCCACCACATCCTTGACCTGCTGGGCTCAGGTGATCCTTCCGCCTCAGCCTTCCAAGTAGCTGGAACTGCAGGCGTGTGCTACCACATCTGGCTAATTTTTTTTTTCTTGATTGATTGTGGAGACGAGGTCTCACCTTGTTGCCCAGGTTGGTCTTGAACTCCTGAGCTCAGGCAATCCTCTCACCTCCACCTCCCAAAGTGCTGGGATTACAGGTGTGAGCCACCACGCCCTGGCCAGGGCAGATTCTTTATTGGCCCTTTTAGCCATTGAGGGGAGCTATGCTATTTCTTGGTTGTAGATATTCAAAGTCATTCCCTACAGGATTCCATGTCTCGCTGCAGACAAACTGCAAAGTTCCGAGTATCGGGCACTGGTTCCCCACTGATCTCTCCTCATCTTGAGAGAGGGCTCTTAGGTGAGGGAGCAGGGAAACTCTTCCTGTTCATCCTTACGTGGATTGGAGATGTCTAGACTCTTTGGTAAATTAATGGCTAAGAATTCGATTTTCTCCATTCACCAAATGCAAGCAGTCTCTCATAGCCCCTCCTGACACATAAGAGAGGTGTACTGACATTTGCGGAGCAGCCAGGACATGCCAGACATTTCACATATTTTGCCATCTTGAAATACTTCTGTGCGTTAAGTAGAATGTGGATGAGGAAGCCAAGGCTCTCAGAGGCAGCATGAGAGCTAAAGCCTGAGGCTGGCAAGCCAGTAAAGGGTTTCATCACAGGTCCAAGCCCCTGTTCTTTCCATTCAACCAAAGGGGAGGTTGTGTTGGTGGGTTATTGCTTAAGTTCCAGGAGTGAAACTCTGATGATATTTCCCCTGGTAAGTCATGTGGGCTTTTCACGTAAACAGCAAATGTCCACCTTCCCATCTGACACCTTCTCTTCCTTGATGGAGGATGGTCACCTGGAAGCCCATTGATACCCCAGTTCATTAATTTTTTTTTAGAAGGTAAGAGAGCCAAACCTCATCACTCTACCTCCTCAACTCTAAAATCTCAATCTAGTAATTTATTGAGCTCATACTCCATGCCAGGTGTGTCCTGTGTATTCCCTTGCTGAATCCTTCCTGCATCATGTAGGGCTGTTGCCATCTCCATAAGGAAAGTAGGGCCTACCACAGCCAAGTGACTTGTCCAGATTCACATCCCTGGGCTGTGCCATTTCCTGGTTGTAGGTAATCAAAGTCATTTCCTACAAGATGACAAGCTGGGAGGGTCCACACTAGACTGTCCTCATCTACAGTATTACTTTCAGCCACATAAGGTCACATGTTATGGATTATGACGGATGTGATGGTTCTTAGACTCTGATATATTTTCCAAACGACATAAAGTTCCTCTGAAAAAATTCCTGTTTCATAACAACTCCTAATTTCTGATATTGAGGTGACCTTTGCTTCTGGCTTAATCTCTGTTTGTTCCCAATTCCAAACTCTTGTCCACCCAGCCCCCAGAAAACCATATATTCAGAATAGTTCACCTTGTGCTCTGCCCACCTGTTGGTTGCATTCCTCTTTTCTAGGGGAATCATGATATATTCACCTCCTTTGCTGGTTGGCAAGGATTGGTTACAATTTGTCTCTCTAACTCAGCATCTCAGTCCTTTTCTCTGTGCAGAATGTGGCTCTTGCATGTTATGTTGGAGACGAGGATTGTGCTGAACCTGTAAAACAGGGATAAAAATTTACGCTTACTTCAAAGGATTATTGTGAAGATTAAATTAGGTGATGCATAGGATGTTTGCAGCACCGTCCCTTGTGTATGGTAAGCCATGCTTCTGTCATCACTAACTCATTTTAATCCACTCTCCTGTGTCTTCTGCATTTCTTCTTCCTGCACATTTGATTATTTGCCTTGGCTTTTGACAAAGTGGATTATATATTTTGTAAACAAATTCTTTGTCAGAAAGATATATTCTAAATATCTTCTCACAATCTATGGTTTTTAAAAAAAATTCTTTTAATTGTATCTTTTGACAAGCAGTCGTTCTTAACTTTAATGAAGCCTAGTTTACCAGTCTTTTCCCTTATGCTCAGTGCTTTTTAGGGTTCTAGTTTAAGAAAAATGTTTCTACGTGACAGTCATAAAAATGTTTTTCTATGTTACTGTCTAGAAGATTTATTGTTTTACATATTGCATTTAGATAGATGATGGATCTGGATGTAAGGTTAGGGGTCAAGATTAATTTTTTTTAAAGTTGGGAATTCATCTTTTTTTTGGAAAAATTTTTTATTATAAGCATGTGGGGTACAATTCAGGGTTAGGTATACAAACGCTGATTATGCAGACACTCTTGTTGGTGAGGTATGCCCCTCCCTCCCCTAGCAGTTTCCCTCAACTGCCGATCCCACACCCCCCCCCGACAATTTCCCACTACAGCCAATCCCGTTCTTATAGTATTATAATTGTTCAGTTCTGCTTATGAGTGAGAACATATGGAACTCTGTTCTTTGTTTCTGTGATAGATCACTGAATACGATCAACTCTAAATCCATCCAAGTTGCTGCGAAGTCCATATGTTTGTCCTTCTTTATGGCTGCATAATATTCCATTGTGTATATGTGCCACATTTTTTTATCCAGTCCAGCTTCAATGGGCAACATGGTTGGTTCCATGTTTTTGCTATTGTGAATAGAGCTGCAACAAACATATGTGAGGAATTCACCATTTTTTTAAAAAGGCATTCTTTTCTTATTTCATTGTCTCCTTTATAATAAATTGCTCGACCACCTACGTGTGTTTCTGTTTCGTTGACTTATTATAGATAAATATAAATTAGAATTTTATCATTTCCCAGACCGTAGAAAACTTTGGCCACATTTACCCTACTACTTTCTTTTAAGTTAATGTAGTTGTGCATTTTAATTCTACGTCTATTTTGAAGACCACGTGCCATTATTATTAGTTGTTTAGCACAGCAAATACTCATTTAGATTAACTCACATATTTATTCTTTCTGGTGTCCTTCATCCTTTCTTGCATTTCAGCTTTCAGTATAAGATAGTTTTTCATCTTTCTAAAGAATTCTCTCTGGTTTTGTTGTAATGTTCGTGTACTGCAGTTAGCTTCTGAGAGCTGGTTGTTCACATCTCTTTTCATTCAGTGATGTCACATTGGCAGCTTAAAATCAGCCGGGATGGTAGTATTTACACCATAGAAATCAGCAAATACTGAAAGTTAGGGCTTTCTATCTTGGTTAAACATTTATCAGCATACCACTGGTTGTTGGCAAATTCACTCAGTTGTTTTATGTCTCAGAGTGTCTTTATTTTAGTTCATTTTAGAAGAGTATTTCCATGGAGTAAAGTATTCTAACTTGCATTTATTTTACTTTAGCTTTTCTGTTGCTTTTATTGAGAACTCAGCTGTCAGTTTTATTGTTTGGCTTCCCCCCTTTTAAAAGATAATGTGACTTTTATCTCATCTGGGTACTTTTGAGAATTTCTTTTTGTCTTTACTTTTATGAAATTTTACTATGGTCTTTTAATTTATTTTGCTTGGGATCTTTGCGACTTGATGATGGTTTTATTTTTAGAAATTCTTAGTACTTACCTTTTCACAGAATACTTCCACTCTTTTTTTTCACTTCTGAGACTTCTATCACACATAAATAGTCTTTCCCCCCATGTTCCTGATGTCTGTTATATCCTTTTTTTTTTTTTGTATCTTTACCTGTGTTTCTTCCTTGTTTTTGCCTGGATATTTTCTTGTAAACTTTCTTTCATTTTACTAATCTGATCTGTGTTTTATATGCTTTTAAACTCACTTATTGAATTCTTGATTTCAGTTATATTGTATTTTTCAGTTTTAGATTAGTTTTACTCTGCTAAAATCCTTCATGTGGTTCTATATTTCATAGTTATTTTAAAGGTTGTGTTTCATAATGCTAGTATTTAAATTGCCTGTGGATCTGATGTTTATTTTGACTTTTGGTCCTGCTTCTTGGCGTGCCTGGTAATTTTTGTGATTGAATGCTGGACACTTATTCAGGTCATGGATGTTGTTCCCTTCTGAAACATGGAAGATGATTCACTCAGCCTGGTACCTGAAAGGATTTATTCTATCCTCCAAGAAACAGGAGAGAGGCAGATCACTTGAATTTGATCAGAAATGGAAGCTGCTTTTGAGTCTTTTTAAAGCTTGCTACCTCTGGTTATCTGTCTTTGCTAAGTGAGAGCCATGAGTATTTATTTTTGCCTGGGCAGGCCCTGGATTCCAAATTCATCCTCCTAGCACTATAAGCCTCCAGAAAGTTAAGGTCAGCTATTCTACCTCTTTCTTCTCAGCAATTTAGACTCTCGCCCTTCTTTGATTAAGAATCATTAAATACTTGGAAAGGCACGCAGCTACAGAGGTCTCTCTCCACCTCCCTTTGTCCCTAGCGTTAGGGTCCTCAAGTGCTGGTTGCCCTTGATGGATGGTAAACTGCATAACTTTTGTCCTCCCAGCTCTGTACGACTGTCATAAGCTCTTCTTAGCTGCCATGGGCTGCTTGGTTTTCCGTTTGTGTTTCTGTCAGACTTTTTAGCATCTAACCCGACACCATTTAAGAGCTGACAGGTATCCCAAGGGGAGGACCGGGATGCTGAGTGTCAGGTGTACCTCCATGAAGTTTTTTCTCTGGATTTTTGGTACTTCAAGTCCTGGCTGCCTAGGCAGCTGTTGCATGTCTTAGAATAGATGAAATATTTTACCAGCTTTCCTAGTGGTTCTTGGCAGGGACATTGGTTTACTAGAAGTTGCTCTGTTTTGACCAGAAGTAGAGGTCTCAAGTTTTTTAAATTTTGTTTTCCTGCGTTATCTGTGTTGATTTTTGAACCAAAGTTTGGCAAGCCGCAACATTAGATTGGCAGATTCCCACGTTTTCCTATCATCTAAAGTCAATTGACTAGCTTATATGTTATCCTTTGAAAGTTTGAAATAATTTATGAATAAAATCGTTTGGATGTGACACCCCCCTCCCACCCCCCACTCGCAGTTGTTCTTTGGCAACTTTTTCTAATTTCTTTCCTGGTTACTACTTTAGTCAGGTTTTCTCCCTCTTCTTTAATGAATTTGGATAATAGATATGTTTGGTTTGTTTTGATGTAATGATTAATTTCGTCTGTATTTTCTGAGTTTGTTGTGGAAAAAATATTTTAAGACTTCTTTGTGTTTATAGACTCTTTTTAGTCTTTTTAATCAGTCCTTTTAAAGAGCTGATTGTTAGATTTTTTTGACCTAGCCTACTCTTTTTTCTTTTTTACTTTTTATTTCTCTTAATTATTTTGTGCTTTAAAATTGATCCCCTTTTCCTGCTTTCATCTAGTGGATGATTTTGTTAGTTTTTTTTTTTAGATTTTTGTACTTTGTGGTTTATATATTCTCGTTCTTTTTAATTTTATGAAAAATTTTAATGTAAGGCTATTTTTCCCCCCCGAGCTCAGTTTTGGCTGGATCTGATAAACTTCAGTATGAGCTGGAGCTGTTATAATTATTATATGTCACTAATATTTGGATTGCCTTCCTTAGCTAAGAGTTAGTTATTGGGCATGTTTTGAGGTTTTAGTTTTTAGTTTTTGGTTTTGTTTTTTATTGTTTTGTGGACAGAAAAAAAATAACCAGTTAATTTCTGAGTTTTGGTGTTTATTAAGTATCTCTGGCTAAGAATTGTTCAATTTTTGTAAATATTCCAGGGACATTTAAAAAGACTATATTTTGAATTTGTTACTGTGAAAACTTAAGATTACTGTAGGCTGGCGTAGTGGCTCATGCCTGTAGTCCTAACACTTTGGGAGACCAAGGTGGGAGAATCGCTTGAGCCCAGGTGTTTGAGACCAGCCTGGGCAACATAGCAAAATCTTGTCTCTATGGAAAAAAAAAATAGCAGGGTGTCATGGCGAATGCCTGTAGTTCCAGCTACTTGGAAAGCTAAGGTGGAAGGATCACTTGAGCCCAGAAGGTCAAGACTGTGGTGAGCCATGATCATGCCACTGCACTCCAGCTTGGGTGACACAATGAATTCTCTGACTCAAAAAAAAAAAAAAAAAAAAAAAGGACTACTAAAGGCAAAGTATCAATTACTTTATGCATTTTCAATAATCTCTCTATATATTTTCAACAATTTTAACAGTGATTACCTGCCCTAAATAAGACACTGCTAGGCATTCAGTAGAGTTTTGTTAAATTTTTAAAAATCATAAAATAAAATGTGAGTACTGGAGAACATTTGGAAAATAAAAGTATAAAAATTAAAAAGGCACAATAATTACCCATAACCATTCTCCACTCTTAACATTTTGGTTAAGTTTCTTTAGATCTATTTTGCTATATATATTTTATTTAGGTATCGTATATCTTCAGTATTCTTAATGGTAGTATTCAACCATGTACCATATAGTTTAAGAAAGAATGTATAGTTAGCCCCTTCGATGACTTTCCTCTCTTTGATAGATTTATTTATATCAAAATGAGCTGCTTTGGAATCCATGCCCAAATTGGGTTTCTTTGAGCTCTCTCAGAACAGAGTTGGGATGTAGAATGAGAGATGAGGGCCATTTCAGGTCAAGGATCGACTGTTCAGTTCGAGATGGTGATGAGGATGGGGTCATTGGTGGTGGTTATGGTTGTGATGTGGGCCAGATGGTGGTTGAGGGGGTGTGATAATAATGTATTAGGTCATTTTTCTAACGTTATCTCATTTATTCTTCGTAAGATTGCTTCAAAAATATTTTTTATTAATCCTGTCTTCCATTTGTGTAAACCACAGACAGATCCAAGAGTTAAGTGAATAGCTCAGGATTACCCATCTGAGTTTTTTAAATGGTGAAGTCAGGAAATAGACCTGTGCTTCTGGCCCCCAAACCTATGATTTTTTCCTTTATACTTTATTATCTTCCCAGAGTTGCCTGCCAGTGTGAACTGCTTCCTTGGCTGAAGTGGTTGGTGTTCTCTGTGTGCAGCATGCTGGGCCTTGGGCTGGGGGCTGGAGTCCCAGAGCTCACTGTGCCCTGCTTTTGAAGGGTTCACGGTTTTGTGGAGAAGATGAACAAATATAGAACACTTGGGTTCCAGAACACTGCCTGAGAATTCAGGGAAGGCTTCGGGATCCTGATGCTTGATTAGTCTTCAAATGGGAATAAGGGCTTCCTGGTGGGCAGAGGTAAGGAAGGGTTCCAACTAGAGGGAGCAGAGGAAATCATAAATAGGTGTGTGCAGGAAACAGAGATGAGACTTGGGGTGTGTGAGGCTGCAAGGCAAAGAAACTAGGGTACCTGCTCAGTGGTTCTAGAGGGGTCTGTGTGGACAACTTGCAGTTGTGGCTGTAATTCTTTTGAGGGGTGCTTCTCTAGCCTAAGAAGTTGGGAGGGGAACAAAGCCCAATACTGATGCTAGAAGGGATACTCTGGAGAGCAAACTGCCACCCCGTTCCCGCCAGCTATCACCCACCATGACTATGCCACTTCTGATAGCATCAAGGACAATGCTCGCCATCATTTATTGAGCTCTTAATAGGTCCCAGGCCTTGTGCCTAGTCCTTTGCATGAGATATCTTTTAAAATCCTTCCCCTGTAGGTATCGTTATTCTCCTTTTAATAACGAAGAATCTGAGGCTTGGAGAAATTAAATGCATACCCGAGGTCCCATAGCTAAGAGATTGCTAAGCTTGGGTTTGAACCCAAACACCTTTAACGTGAGATGATGAGCTCTTCACTGTGGGGTCTAGGCTGATAATGCAGATGAGGAGCATGGGTGGGTGGTGGGCCTTTCCCTAATTTTCTTGAAACGTGTGGTCTTTCTGTGTGTCTTTTTTTTTTTGCTGCTTTTCTTTTGAGTAGAGAGAGAGATTGCTATGCCATAAGAAAATCAACAGCACAGATATAATGATAAAATGGCAACCAACCCTCAGTTTTGGGCATACAAAAGGAAGTAGTGGGGATTGTGGGGTAGTGGTTGTTGAAATCCAGTCAACTGTTGCCATGTTGGAATGTAGACTCAGGGCTGTCAATCTTCATTTCTTTTTTCCTTCCTTCCTTCCTTCCTACCTTCCTTCCTTCCTACCTACCTACCTACCTACCTTTCTTGAGTTGGGATCTCACTCTGTCACTCAGGCTGAATAGAGTGGCACAACTGTGGCTCACCACAGCCTCAACCTCCTGTGCTCAGGCCATCCTTCCACCTCATCCTCCTGAGTAGGCAGGACTACAGGCATGTACCATCATGCCTGGCTAATTTTTGCATTTTTTTTGTAGAGACAAGATCTCGCTATGTTGACCAGGCTGGTCTTGAACTCCTGGGCTCAAACAATCCTCCTGCCTTGGCCTCCCAAAGTGCTGGGACTACAGGCATGAGCTGCTGTGCTCATCCTTCCAATCTTCATTTCTGCTTATTTTTTTAAAAAAGCAGGTGAGAATCTGGACTTTAAGTCTACACATCTTTAAAGTCTCCTCAGTCTTTTAAAAATAACCCTGAGCCAACAATAATGGGTTGTGATGAAAGCGTTGTGTCCTAGTGAGTGGCTAGAGCTCTATGCCATGTCATACTGTCGGAGAACCTCTTGTAACCTCACTGGCCTCTTCCCTGGCCCTGACACCCTGGGGAGGAAGCCTTTTGACCTACCCGGTGATGTTCTTTCCTGACATGTCTACTTGTTAAGGGAAGATCCTGCCTGGGTTGTCTGAGCCAGAAATTGTTCCCAGTCTGTCTTGGGCACTTGGCTTTCTGTGCCCTACATTCTTGGGATTACTTTTTCTGTCTTCCACACCGATGCAGAGCAGTCAGAGGATTCTGGAACACTTGAGAAGATGCAAGGGAAATTGCTTAGAATCTGCACTTAATAATATGGCTGTAACAGAAGATTCTAGAACACTTGAGAGGATGCAAGGGAAATTGCTTAGAATCCGCGCTTAAAAAATCTGGCTGTAAGAAAAGAACAAGAGATCGCTATTGAAGTCAGTGCCAAATGGAACATTTCGAAACGTCTGAAGAAGTCTTTTTCTCCCCACAGCACAATTCACTGCTGAATTCATAGCGCTTGGGATTTTAAAGTCAAATCTCCCCGGGTCAGCAGGAACGGACAGTTTTGTGTCAGTTTATTGTACTTTCAACCCGTGCTTCTGCTCAGTCAGAGAGAGTTGGATTTTAGTCCCCAGTTGTCATCTGCCAATCTGCATGGGGACGGGGAATCTTTGTCCTTATTTTCACCTGGACATAGCCTGGTGTTCTGGGCTGGGTCCCTGGTGGAGCCATGGGTGGCAGGAAGGTCTTGGGAACAGATCTAGTCTTGTGAGGCTTCTTCTTCCCTTTCCATTCTACTCTTTGCTTTCCAAGGTTCTGTGTGGGGATGATCCGGACACAAGCTCTGCCTCCTGCTTGCAGCAGGCTGCTGATCGGTGCCGGAGGGGGGCCATCCTAGCAGCCGCTGTTGAGGCAGGCGATGGCCATGTGTTACTTGTGCTGGATGAACCAGTGGTGTGGGCGGTCCTCCCTGCCCTACATTCATGGGGTTCCTTTTTCTGTCTTTAACACCGATGCAGAACAGTCAGAAGATTCCAGAACACTTGAGAGGATGCAAGGGAAATTACTTAGAGTCTGACTGTAAGAAGAGAACAAGAGGTTGCTGCTGAAGAAACAGTGTTGATGAGGTGCCTGAACACAGGCTTGGCACCTAGGAAGTGGTCATCTTCCAGGGCAAGAGGGGCAGCAGGAATGGGAGGTCACTGGGTGGACCTTTCTAAGCCTCCCTCAGTGTTTGTGTGTAAACCCCGGACCAGGATAGGATCTCCTTCTGATTTCCCCACAAGCATCTCTGAGCGATGCTACCATTGTCTGCGATGTTACCCTTGTGGTGTTTTGCTTCTGAAAAACAAATTGGTAGAAATTTGTTTCTACCAATTTGAGATGTTATCGACCTCTTGCTATAGGTCGATAACTTGTGCACTGTCATCTCCTTGTAACAATAGCGATAATAATAAAAATAATAGCTGTGGATCAAGTACTTACATATGCAGACATCATTTGAAGTGTTTTATAGGTATTAGCTCATTCAACTCTCATGCTAGCTCTGGGTGGGAGGTGCTATTATTAGCCTCTTTTGACGGGTGAGGAAGTCATGACACAGGAAGGATAGGTGGCTTTCCCAAGGCCACACAGCTGGTAAGTGGTCAGACTGGGATCATGTACCCTAGGTGGCTTGATTCCAGTCTGCTCGACTCCCTTTCTCATGGGGTTTTTGAGTATTTGTGATGGGCTTCATTTGACTCCTGGTTGCAGGGTCACTAGCTGCCGTAGGGAGTGGACATCTGGCTCTCCAGATGCTCAGTTGTCACAAAAGAGGTGGCCTGGAGTCGTGGACAGACCCTGGGAGTCAGAGGATCTTGGTTAAAACCTCTAGACCCCTGCATTCTAGCTGTGGGACCCTGCCCCTGATTGGCTTGTTGAATGGGCGGGGTGCTAGCCACACCTGCTTCCTGGGAATGGTTGTTTAGATAGGAGTGTTATGAAAGTACTTCATCAGCCCAATGGCCTTGAGCACAGTGGTTTTATTATCCTGTGTCTGCCATTCACCCTGTAGGTCAGGGGTTTGCAAGTTTGTGATACCAGAGGGAACACTGGGCTCCCATTTGCAGAGATCTCCCAGGCAGAGGGGAGACAGGTACATCAATGCCACTGGTTCCTGCTGCTGGACTTGCAAAACTCATGGCAGGGGGGCTGTGGGTGGTGGTCTGAGACTGTCCCCTTCCTGCTCATGAGTGAACATGCTGCCGGCAGTCACAGAGATAAAGTTATCGCCCTCCCCTGTCAACTGAGACGAGAGCATGCCAGAGCTTGCTTATCCAGAAAGTCCCTCTGCTGTGTTGACCCATGCTGTCAAAACCTTAGTTTAGGCCGGGCATAGTGGTGGCTCATGCCTGTAATTGCTGCGCTTTAGCAGGCCGAGGAAAGAGGATTGTTTGAGCTCAGGAGTTCGGGACCAGCCTGGGCAGAATAACGAGACCTTGTCTCTATAAAAAAGTAAAAAAAAATTAGCCAGACCTGGTGGCATGTGCCTGTAGTCCTACCTCTTCAGGAGGTTGAGGGAGAAGGATCGCCTGAACCCCTGGAGGTTGAGGCTGCAGAGAGCTGTGAGCATGCCACTGCACTCCAGATTGGGTGACAGAGTGAGACCCTGACTCAAAAAACAAAACCAAAAAGACCCCTTAGTTCGGTGTAGAGACTCCCATGTGGCCTTCTATTGTAAGTCTTGCCGGAATAGTATCTATCACTTGGGCAAGTAATTTCACCTACCAGAATCTCAGTTTTCTTCATCTGTAAATTGGAGTCAATGGCATTTTCTTGGAAGGTAATTGGGAGGATTAAATACAATGGTGGATGTAAGGTACCTTGTATAGAGTGCTCCTACATGTTAATTTCTTTATTCTTTTTGGGGCATCGCCTTGTTACTTTCTCAAGTCAGGATTTCAGAATAGGGCTTCTTGAAGAAAGAATGTCTTCGTGGTGTCCAGTGTGAAGCTAGTGTTAAAGGACACAACACATGAAAGAGAAAAAATCCCTGGCTGCTTTCTGGAGCTGGGCTGTGGTTTCTAGAGTTTCCCAGGAGTTATGAATAGGCAGGTAGAGAGCAGGGTTCTGCCAACACACATGGGCTTGCCCGACCTGGAGTGAGTTCTTCAGGGCTCCTGCCTTTTCTGCATCTTTGGACTTAGAATCACCTGATTTGGTTTGAACCTCTTGCTGCTTCTGTGTGGCTTTTATGAGTTGCTCTAACTTCACCGAGCCTCAATTTTTTTATTTTCCAGTCAGGAATAAAGACACCTATTTCTCAGGGGTTTGGGAGTATTAAATGAGTGAATAAATGAGTCAGAGAGTTTCAAGTATCTATGTGACACACTGCAGTAGGGATGTTCCCTTTTCCCTTTGAAGGATTAGCAGAGGCAGGAGGAACATATAATCCCACGACCACAACCACCACTAACTCTGATTTCTTGACCACTTCTTAGATGCCAAGCCTGTGTTCAGGCATTTTATCAGCATTGTGTCTTCTGGTCACCAGGATGTTGCTTTCAGTTGCCACATGGCTTCATTCTTAATTGATTTTGAAGAGGTCAAGTTTAAAAAAAATTTTAAAAATGCTTGAGTGAATATAATATATATTATGGAAAATAATCCTGCTTGGATTATGATGACAACAAATAATTAACATAGAGTTCACCATGTTGTATGGTTTTGGGGGCTAATGCCAACACTTCCTCCTCAGGACATAAGTGAGACTTGTGGCTGCGTGAGGCTTGGGAAAGTTTTCTCCTTGCTCATTCTGAAACCTCTGTCTTGTCCTCACTTTTACACTGACCTTGGTAATGTTCTGAATCCCGTACACTCCAGTCCCCATATTGGTGCTTCCTCCTTTTATTGGACCTAGTGAATCAATGTAGATAATTGTTGGGCTTTCTGTCTGTGGTTTCTTGAGACCCAAACTTTAAATGTTTTGTGACTTTCATGCTTTGTGACATTGAATTCTGTCTATTTTATGAAGCAAAGAGGTTTTAAGAACTTGGGAATATAACATCTTCTGGTTTGAGGGTTACATCACATTTATCTGTGCTTACCATTTAAGATTCTACTTCTGGGAACAGAAGGATTGGGTTTTGCTGTTTAATTGTTTCCTGTTTTATTGAAGGCTTAAAATGGAATCTGGAAGTTTGCCTACCATGAAATGAATGTTCAGTACATGTGAGTGGAAACAAAAATGAGGACATATTATCAAAGGAATGCTTTGTGATTTGGCCCATCCATTTACCTATCCATCCATCTATCCACCTGTCTACCCATTCATATATCTATTTATCCATCTACTTACCCACCCATTCGTCCACTTACCTGTCTACCCATCCACCCATCCATCCATCCATCTTCTACTCATCCATCCATCTTCCACTCATCTATCCATCCATCCTCCATCCATTCATCCATTCATCCATCTTCCACTCATACCCCTTCCACTCATCCATCCATCCACTCATCCTTCCTCCCATCCATCCATCCATCCACTCTATCATGTGTATATCCCAGAATGTATTTAATCAATCCTTATTGTTGGACATTAAGGAGTGTTAAATTTTTTGTGTTGATATTGATGCTTCCTTAATGGCATCTCAGTGGTTAAGAATCTAGGCTACACAGTCACACTACCTGGGTTTGAATTTTGACTCTACCACATATTAGTTATGTGACTTTGAATGACTTTCTTGATTTCTCTTTGCCTCGGTTTCCTTGTGTGTAAAAGCACAGATTATTCTAGGATCCTTATCTTATTTTTTAAGGGTTAAATTATATAATCCATTTGAAGCATTGAACCGGACCTAATAAGAAGTAAGTGCACATGGTGCCCCTGACATGTGGTGATGATGTTGAAACCTTGCACGTAGTTCTGATTATTTCCTTAGGCTATATTCTGAAAGTGGAATTTCTGACCAAAAGATGTGACTGTTTCAAAGGTTTTTCATGAGCATTGCCAAATTGCCCTTCAGGAATGTTGTAAATTTGCCTAGCATTTACAGCTCCCCAGCAGTATATGAGAATGCCTATTTTACCTGAACATCTGCCAGTGCTGGGCAGTTATTTAATTTTTGCCAGTTTTATGAAAAGTGCCAATTCTCTGCTTTTTTTTCCCAATAGTTTTATTATTGGAGAATTTCAATATCTTTTATATGTTTACTGATCATTTCATGTTTTCCCCCCACATTTCTTTTTCCTGATCTTTTCCATTAATGTGTTCACCTGTTTCTTACTGAAACATAAGACTCATTTCAATATTAAAAATAATGTTTTTCCCATAATGTTTCAAATCTAGATTATGACACACTTTGATATCTGAAAATTTAAACTATTTATGTAATACAAGCTTTTACATTTTTCTGTATGTTTAGAGAGACCTTCTCTATTTCTAAATCACATATATGTGTGTGTATTTATTTATTTTTACATTTAATTCCTAAGTTAAACTGGATTCGTGTTGGTTGATGATATAAACTAGGCATTTCAGTTTTTTCTTTAGTTAACCAGTTATCCAAACCCACTTTACTGAATCTGAATTGAAAGTCCAAAATTCCATGTTATTATATACAAATTTCTGATACAGGCACACGTGTGCACACTCACACACACACAAACAAACAACCTGTATGGTATATATAGGCGTATTTCTGGGCTTTGTATGCAATTCAATTTTTTGTCTGTGCTTATACCAGTTACTACTTTATTGTAGCTTTATTTTTTTAATAAATGGTAGTGAAAGTCTTTAGTTCATTTTTTTGTTTGAAAAATTTCTGGGCTATTCCTGCTTTTCTTATTTACTTAAAATAAATTCGTCAAGTTTAAAAAACCCAGATGGGATTTTGATTAAAATTACTTTAAGTTGAAAAAAATTAACATGTTTGTAGTAATGAAACATCCCATACACAAATATAGAAGTGTCTTCATTTGGTAAAATCTTTCCTTTAATGTATCACAGTTAAGTTTTGTGGCTTTCTTCATTTAATTCTGCATATTTCTTATTCAATATGTTTCTAGGCATTTTATATTTTTGTTGCCTCCAAAAACAGGATTATAAAAACCCCTATACTTCCTAGCTGGTTATTGCTGATTGTTGATTAGGTCTTTATTTGGCAACCGTACGTCTTTCTGAATTTTCTTATTCATTCTAAATTCCTTCAGTTAATTCTCTTGGGCTATTATGATAGATAATTGTGTGTGCAAATACTATTTCTTAAGTTCTTTTGTGTAGACTACCTCTTATTTTTGTTTCCTGCCTTATTGCATTGGCTAAAAGTTCTAATTGATATTAAAAGTGGCTTTAGGTATCAGACATGAATTTTTAATGGTGAGATTTTATGTACTTCAGATCTTGTTTGGGTGTGTGGTCACAGTTTTATTTTTGGATTAGACCCTCCAAATGCTTGTCAAATACATATGTCTATTCATATATCTGGCTGTTTCTGTACCCACTCCCCAACCTCACCTCTGTGGAAGTGAAAGATATAGAATGAGAATACACATCTTTATAGCTCATGGGCTACGTAGGAGATGTTGTAGTGGGGAACACAAGTGGCAATTTTCAGCCACCCTGGTTCTGGCTGCATTTTCCTGGACGTGCCTCACTCCACGGGCTGCCCCAAGGTTAACAAGGTTAATTTGTCTTTGTAATGGTCAATCTTGCCTAATTTAGTCAGTTTCTCTTATCAACTGAGTTATAGAGACCTATAAGCAGCTCTTCTGACTTCTGTAATTTCTCCCCAGCAGTCCCTCCTCGCCTACTGCACCCACCACCCTACACAGCCACACAAGGAAAACCCTAACAAAGGAAAACCATGACATTGCTCCCAAGTCTTTTTATCCTGAGCAACAGTGTGACTCAGCTTCACTCTCAGCAGACTTGGGCTGCTCTGTTGGGATAACCCAGATCAGCATTTCGGGGTAATTGGGCTGTAATTGGCTTGTGTGTGGATGGGAGGTCCCAGGTGTGGGGCCCGTTTCTGGGGAGTTTCCTTGACTAGCAGGGAGTGAAGCTGTGACCTCCCTCTCTGTCTGGGAGCAGAACTCTTGTGACTCACTCCAACTCCCACCTCCCGCCCCCAAGCTCTGAGCTGGCACTTCTTGTTCCATAGGCTGGTGTGGGTGGCAACGTGGATGGCAGAGCAGAATAAACCCATACAGTCCTGGGAGGGCCCTCTGGTGTGCTAGGTGTTGTCCTGGGACTGCTGATATTGCACTGCTCTGTGAACCTTCCCTGCTGGGTTTTAGCTCCTCATCTTTTGTCTTAGGAAACCTTCTTCAAATTCTCTCTCAGTCCCACCAAGATTCTTTTCCCCAGCTCAGTGGCGTTAGGTGCATTCACACTGTTGTGCAGCCATCACCACCATTCATTCGCAGAACCCTTTTCATCTCGCAGAACTGAAACTCCGTCCCCATGAAACACTAACTCTACCTCTCCTTCCCCCTTACCCCTGGTAACCGTCATTCTATTCTCTGCCTCTGTGAATTTGACTGCTCTAGGGAACACAGATGAGTGGAATCATATAGCATTTTTGTGACTGGCTTATTTCACTTAGCATAATGTCTTCATGGTTCATCCATGGTGTAGCAGCGTATGTGAGAATTTTCTTCCCTTTTAAGGCTGAATCATATTTCATTGTATGCATACACCACATTTTGTTATCTGTTCATCTGCTGATAGAAAATGTGTTGCTTCTACATTTTGGCTATCGTGAAATAGTTATCTGATCTTTATAACTGATAATAATAGTGATCAAAGCAGCCAGCATCTTTTACAAAGTTATCCCTATGCATTTTCACAAGAATTTAATATTTGCCACTTTCATCAGCTTCATTTTATAGATGAGGAAACTGAGGCTTAGAGAAGTTAAGTCATTTGCCTGATGTTACCTTTAAAAAAAAATTTTATTGAGATAGAGTTCACATACCATATAATTTACCCATTTAAAGTTTACAAGTCAGTGGTTTTTATATATTTACAGAATTGTGTGACATCACCACAGCTGATTTTAGAACATTTTTATCACCTCAGAAAGAAACTCCATACCCTTTATCTATCACCCCCCCATTCATGCATCTACACCCCAGCCCTGGCCACCACGAATCTGCTTTCTGTCTCTATAGATTTGCCTATTCTGGACTTTCATATGAATAGAATCATACAATGTATAGTCTTGGTGTCTGGCTTTTTTCATTTATCATGAGTTTTCAAGTTCATCGAAGCTGTCCTAGGTAGCATCAGTACTCGTTATGGCCCAGAATTACTTTCTGACCCCAGGAAGTGTGAATCAGAGTGTCAGCATACGGCCACATCGCTGTTGATCCTCCATTTCCACATTACCCTTACCATGTTGTGGACAAATTCATGATGATGTGTGATACCTTCCCTGCGCCCCCCTCCCGTTATGAGACTGGAATTCAGCTTTGTTCTTCTGTTGTGCACTGTTGAGTGGCACAGAATAAGGACTTAGTAATTTAAAAATTAGTAACTTAAAAATAAGTGCTTAGTTTTTCAAATGCTGTGTGTTGGGCGGTATTGCAAACTAAACTCATATTAGTATTCTGTGCGTGACGGTTATGTGTCATGCTTTGCCATTAGAAATGAGAACAGACAAATGAGAAAATGTTCATTAAAGGGCTCTGAAACAGTCTGAATTATAAATGTATTGATGGTAGGGACGTGTCACCATTTGCAATTAGATTTAGGAGCTGATGAACAGTCCATGAGACAGAGGTTTGGTATACTGTCCCTGGGCCTGTGGTCAGCTGTGACAGCTGGGAGTTCCACAGTCTCAAGGTCAATGGCCTACGTCCTAAAGGGCTGGTTACTGAGAGCAAACTGGGCAGGTGACCCAGAGGACAGAGCCACCTATTGACCTGCTTGACACCCCTGAGCTACTAAGTGCAGACCCAAGTGTCTGCGATTCCAAAGTCTCTGCTTTCTCTCTCTCTCTTGCCGTAGGTGTTGGAGGCTGGTCAGGGACAAATGCCTTCTTTGAAAGTAGGAGCTGATTGTAGCTTCCTGCTGACTTAGGTTTCTTTTGGAGGCACTATGAAAATGGAAGGAGTGGTCTGGAAGCAGTGCCGTGGCCTCAGAGCACTTTGTAGGGAGTCCAGAGATGATTTACCTGAGACCCCTGAGAAAAATGCCTATGCACAAACATTCCTAGTGCTCTTCTAGACTGGATTTCCCTAGAACTTTAGTTGGAACCTTTTGAGAGTCACTGCTGCCTCTGAGAATTCCCTTCTTCCCAGCCAGGTCATTGGAGCCTTATAGTATCAAACATGGGACTAATCATAATCACTCCCAGTCAGTGAGTGCATATTCTATGTCAGGCATGGTGCTAAGCTAAGTGCTTTGCATGAATTAGTTCGTTTATTTCTGGCAGCATGGTGGTTCTTATCAACCTCATTTTACAGATGAGGAAACTGATGCACAGAGGGAATGAACTTGCAAATCTATAAGGACGTGACTCAGGCTGTACTTTGTTTATTTTTCTCAGAAATATTTTTAAATACTATATGTAGAGACTCATTATAATACTAAGTATGGCTTCAGAGCACTCTGTAGGGAGTCCAGTGATTGTTTATCTAAGGTCCCTGAGGGGGAAAAAAATCTTCACACAGAAATTTCTGGTGTTCTTTTGGACCAGACCCCCAGAGCTCTAATTGGAGGCTGGAGCAATCCATACAGACAATATAAGTGTTCCATGTGGCTTATTGACAATTACAGTAGCTTGGGCACCATATGTATTCTTGGCCAAGTTTCTCACTTTTGTGGTACATCTCAGTCTGCTTGTTTATCTCATTGGGATCTCTTTTTCCACCATTATTTCATGTTGTTTTGAAAAGTTCTCGCCCTTGATGATAGACAGAAGGCAAGCATGTGGCATGGCTAGAAGAACCAGCCAAGTATCAAGGAAGAAGATTGAGCTGGGTGATAGCGCAAGTTTGTAGTGACTTGATGCAGGGGCACCTCCATGCGATTGGTGAAGAAAACAGAGGAGGAAGCTCAGTGCCCAGGGATCACTGGGAAGCCTTTGAATGGAGGAGCATCAACCATATCACTATAGCCCAGGAAGATCAAAGACTGTTAGTTATTGAACCACATCGTGGTGGCAGGTCCATCATGACTTCCTAGCTTCAAACTGAAGAAACTGCAGCACCCAGTTACAAAGTTGGGAACCAATTCTTGAGGGCATATGCTATAGCATGTGGCAGTGATTCATTCAGTATATCCATTTCTTGTAATACATCTGTAAACTTAAGTGGGTGTGTCTGTGCTCCTAGGGCCCAACAGTGTCTTTCACATAGTGCGTGCTTATGCAATAAACCCTCTTGAATGAATGAGTTTAAGCCCTGTGCCTATAATTGCCAAACAGGCTGACTCCCCAGGGGAAGGGCTGCCTCTCAGCTCCCTTCCCAAACTGACTTCCTTTTTCTGAGTTTCTGTTCGGCTGCCTTCTACCTAGATAGGTGCATCCAAGGCACAACCAAGATACTTCATTTCCTCTCGCTCCAACAGGCATTTCTCCATCCTGGCAATAGTGATACTGATGTCCCCAGGGCTACAGAAGTTCAGAACCTGCCACTTCTACTGGATATGAAGAGAAGACACAGATACCTCCAAGGAAACTGCCACTAACCTGTCCAGAGGGTCTCAGGGAATGCCCAGAGTTTTCAGCATTTTTGGAATGTTGAAATAGGGCAAAGCCATTGCCTAGCCCAAGTGGCATTGTGAAATTGTCCAGAGTGCTTCTAACAGGTGTACAAAATGATTTCCAACTCGTTCCATCCCTGCTCACTCCCCAGCAATCTACCTAGATGTCCTCAGCTACCCTAGACCCACAACGTGTCTGGTTTCCACCTCTGCCTTCACCCTCAATGCATCTGCTTCTAGAATTCTCTTGTCTTCATAGCCCACATCCTAACTCCATGTGGATGGAAAGTGCCCCTCAAAAACTCTATGGTATAGCCACAAAGGTTATCATGACCCCCACATTCTACTCCATGTAGCCAGGCTATCATGGTTCTAGCTTGAAATCTTTCTGACTTCCTTCGACCCCAACCTGGTAAATGTGACAAGACTTACATATTGACCAATAAAGTGTCAAGGGAACACTATTGAAATACTGAGTGTTGAGCGATGGAATTTCCTAATATAGTCTACCAGAAGATAACTTTTGTGAGGTGTCCATCCAGGTATTTAAGTGAAGTGTAGGGGTTTAGTATTATTAAATTCATTGCCTATAACTTTTTTTAACAGACTACTTTGTATAGACTTGTTACCTTAATTCCTGGAAATAATTAGTTAGCAGAGCCAGTCTCCCGTTCAGAACAATTTCTGAGAGAGCTTGTATGCCTTGCTGCGGACATGGAGTTAATCTACTGGGGAGTCATTGAAGAGTTTCAAGAGGGGAAGGAGACAGTAAGATTTATATTTTAGAAAGCCTAGCCTGACTTCTGAGTGGAGATGAGATTGGAGGAAGGAGATTGAAGACAGAAATTAGTTAGGAGCCCTTGTCAAAGGTTTCTTGTCAAAGGTAATCACCAGGCATGTGATCTGTTAGGAGAGCTTCTAAAATCTTGGCAATTGCACCACTACATTACTTTATCTTCAGAGCACCTAAGGGCAGTTTGTGGTGGCAGCTGCTTTACTTGAGTTTATTGACAAAGCACTGGGGAAAAGGCATATCTAAGATACTCCGTTTCTTTCTGCTCAAATAGGCATTTCTCTATCTTGGCATAGTGCGATGTCCTCAGAATGATGGGAATTTAGAAACTGCCACTTTCTATTGGATATGAAGAGGGACACAAATGCCTTCAAGGTAGCTGCCATAAATCTGTCCAGGGAGCCTCGGAGAATGTCCAGAATTTTCAACATTTCTGGAATGTTGGAATAGGACAAAGCCATTGCCTAGCTCAAATGGTATTGTGAAATTATCCACAGTGCTTCTAACAGATACAGAAAATGATTTCCAACTCATTCCATTCCTGCCCATTCCCTAGTCAGCTGCAACTATGACCTTTTTGAGGTTCTTTGGGTAACTTAAAATGCTTGAACTAGAGATTCTGGAGTAATATTAAGAGCTTTTCTTGGCTGGGCGCAGTGGCTCAAGTCTGTAATCCCAGCACTTTGGAAAGCTGAGGTGAGAGGATTGCCTGAGCTCAGGGGTTCAAGACCAGCCTAGGCAACTTGGTGAGACCTTGTCTCTCTACAATAAATCAGAAAAATAAGCCAGGCACGGTAGCACACCCCTGTAGTTCCAGGTACTCGGAAGGCTGAGGTGGAAGAATTGCCTGAGCCTAGCAGATTGAGGCTGCAGTGGCCGTGAATGTGCCACTGCACTCCAGCCTGGGCAACAGAATGAGACTCCTACACACAGCACACAAAAGGAGCTTTTCTTGACAACTGATTTTATGACTCCAACCTCTTGTGTCTCTTCCCAACTCCATACCTTAATCCCTCCCACAGGAGACATCTGTAGGATAGGGTTGTAGAGGTATATATGGCTGTGAGAAGAACATTATTAGGAGACGATACATTGGCTTTATTGCTACAACCTTCACCCTTTTTTGTGAATGTCTCCGAGTCTGTTTTGATCAACAGCTTTATCACATCTTTTATTTTTATTTTAAAGATGTGGGATGCAATTCAGGGTTAGGTATACAAATGTTCATTATACAGGTACCCTTGTAGATGAGGTGTACCCCCTTCTCTCCCAGCATATTACATTTTTTGATAAACTGAATAGTTCATGACATCTCAAGGCAGGCAACACAATTCAAAAGAATGTGTGTGTGTGTGTGTGTGTGTGTGTGTCTATGTGTGTTTTCCATTCCTCAGCATTTCCATCTTGGCCCTCGTTTAGGGAGGGCTATAACCAATCCAAACAAAGTGTGCAGACCTTAAGAAAGGTTAGTTTAGTTTTATTTATTTATTTATTTTTTAATGAAAGGTAGTCCTTATACCATTGTCTGGCATTTCAAAGTCATCTTCAGATCTCACTTAATGTCCAGATTCTTAGACTTCCCTCTAACTATTTTCATTCATTAATTTACTTAGTTATTTTAGATATTTTAGCATTTTATTTATTTTTGGTAGGTAAAATGTGCTCATGGTACAAAATTCAAAAGGGACAAAGGGATAAATAATTTTCCTTAGACATCTCCCAGACATGACTACAGTTCGTTATCAGCTTCGTTGAACATCCTTCCAAAGACACTCTCTCCATATTCTAGCTTGCATGTTTGTAAAGAAGTCTTTTTCTTGTTTGGGAGACTTGTGTTTTTTTCTTCATTGCAGCCCATGAAAATAAGACGGCTCTTGCTAAGATATTGATTAAATGGGGCTGCACTTTGAGGGTAACTTCTCAGGTAAGGAACGTACCATAGTTCACTGAATCTATGATGCCATCAATAACGGGCTCCACTAAGAAAACAGTAAGCAGCCCATGAAACTACAAAAGTCCCTCACTGGTAAAATATCCTGACTTTAGAGATGTTAAAATGTGAAAAAAAGTGGACTCAGTGTCAGTGGAATTTGGTACTCGGTTCTCATCATTCAGTCCCATCCACACACTGTCATCATTTTGGAACTCATCGGTAAAAGCGATCATATCTGTTTGTTTATTCTGGAGAGAAAAGTGGCTATGAATACAGAACCTTGCACTATCCTTGGACAAAAAAATGTCAGTTCCAATCAGGACTGATGCTCCTTAAAGTCTAGTACATCTCTGTCATCCTGGGTCCCAGTCATCATCAGCTTGGGGAATCTCTGCCTTTTTCCAGCTGTACTGCTCTCTGATATATTGGGTTCCATGTGTCCTCTTTCTTTATTTATATCCTTGTTATGGTGGAGCAAATCTTCATGTAGTTGCTTGAAGAAAGGTGAATGGGAAGTTAATTTTCTGAAGTATTGCATTTCTAAAAATGTCTTTATTCTACTCTCCCACTTTATTGATGATTTGGCTATATGTAAAATTCTAGGTTGGGAATAGTTTATGTTAATATTTTATTTTTTTTAAATTTATTTTTAAGTATTTCAAAGGTGTGGGGTACAATTCAGGATTAGATACATAAGTAGTCATTGTACAGGTGAAGTTTGGGCCTCCCATTGGTCTTCACTTCGCCTTGTTTGAGATCAGGTACCTCTATTAATGTTATGTGCGCCCCCCACCCCCAGCAGTGATCCGCTATTGCCAATCCCTTTCATGTAGTATTATAATAAATGTTCAGGATCCACTTATAAGTGGGAGCATGTGGTACTCAGTTCTCTGTTTCTGTGATAGATCACTGTATATGATAGACTCTAAATCCATTCAAGTTGCTGCGATATCCATAATTTTGTTCTTTATGACTGTGTAATATTCCATCATGTATATGTACCACATTTTTTTTTTTTTACCCAGTCCACTTTCGATGGGCAGCACAGGTTGGTTCCTTGTTTTTGCTTTTGTGAATAATACTGCAATAAACATGCATGTGCAGGTATCTTTCTTGTAGAATGATTTGAGTTTCTCCAGGTATATTCTCAGAAGGGGGATTGCTGGGTCATATAGAAGGTTGATTTTTAGGACTTTTAGAAATTGCCACACTGTTTTCCATAGAGGTTGTACTAGCCTATACTCGCACCAATGGTGCAAAAGTGTTTCCTTCTCTACACATTCTCTCTAGCATCTGTTGTTTTTTGAGTTATTAATGATGGCCATCCTGACTGGAGTTAGATGATATCTTAGTGTGGTTTTGATTTGCATTTCTTTGATAATTAGTGAGGCTGAGCATTTTTCATGTGTTTGTTGGCTGCTTATATGTCTTCTTTTGAGAAGTATCCATTCATATTTTTTGCCCACTTTTTAATAGGGCTGTTTGATTTTTTCCTTTTGGCACATTTGAGTTCCTTGTAGATCCTGGATGTTAGGCCTTTGTCAGATACACAGTTGGCAAATATTTTCTCCTGTTCTGTGGGCTGTCTCCTTGCTTTCTTGATGGTTTCTTTTGCTTTTTTCAGTTTGATGAGGTCCCACTTGTCAGTCTTATCTCTTCTGGCATGGACTTTTGAGGTTTTGATCAGGAATTGGTTGCCTATTTCGATTTCTGTAAGGATGTCTCCTGCTTTTTCTAAGATTCTTATGGTTTAGGGTTTTATATTTATGTCTTTGATTCATTTAGAGTTGATTTTTGTGTATGGTGATAAGTAGGGGTCCTATTTTCGTTCTTCTGCATGTGATCAGTCAGTTTTCCCAGCACCATTTACTGAATAGGTTCTTCTCTCGCCAGTGATTGTTGGTGGAAGCTTTGTTGAAGATGAGTTGGTTGAAAAATTGATGTTTTGCTTCCAGAATCACAATCCTGTTCTATTGGTCTGTTAAGATTTTCAAAGTATTGTTCTGTTGCTTCTAATGTTTAGTGTTGCTGTTGAGAAATCTGAAGCCATTTTGATTCCTGGTCCTTTGGATGTAAAATTTTATTTCCTTCTAGTGAGGTTTCCAGAATCTTATCTTTGAAATCTAGTTCTGAATTTTCATAAGGATGTGCCTTTGATTAGGGTTGTTTTGTTAATTGTGTGGGATACCTAGTAGGCTCTTTGAATCTGAGATGAATATTCTTCATCATGATAATTTTCCAGAATTATTTTATTGATTTCCTCTCTATTAGTTTTTCTGTTCCCCTTTCTTCGTCTTGTGTTATTCAGATGTTGGATTTTCTGGTCTGCTAATTTCTTATGTTTTCTCCTGTATTCCTTCTGATTGTGTTATTGTTTTATATTTCAGAAGATTTCCTCAATTTTCTAATCATTCTGTTTTTGCTCTCATGTTTTTAATTTTCAAGAATTTTATTTTTTGGTTTTGTGAATATTCCTTTTTTATTGTATCCTGTTCTTATTGTTACATGTTAGCTATCTTTATCATCTCTCATCTCCTGGAAGATTCTTATTTAATAGCTTTATTGATACATAATTGATGTATACAATAAATTGCATAAATAAAGCATAATATTTGCTAGGTATTGACATATCTTTACCAGCGAAACTCTCACATCAATCTAATGAATGTATTTGTTACTTCCAGATATTTCCTTTTGCCTTCTTGTAATCTGTCTACCCCTTTACCTGCTCCCAACCCCATCAACCCCTGTTCTATTTTCTACCACTACAGATTAGTTTGCATTTACACAGTTTTATATAAATGCAGTCATAAAATATGTACTCCCATTTGTCTGAGTTCTTTCAGTCAGTATAATTACTTTGATATTTATTCATCTTCTTGTGTATGTTGACTCATTAATTTTTTATTTCTGTGTAATATTTCATTGCATATATACAACACAGTTTTTCCATTCACTTACTGCTGGACATGTGGATTGTTTCCGTTTTTTGGTTATTACAAATAAACCTTCTATGAACATTTATGCACAAGTCTTTGCAAGGATGTTTTCTTTCTTTTGGGTAAATGCATAAATGTGGGATGGGGGAGATCATATGGTAGATATATGTTTATATTTTAAGGAACTAGAGTCCATAATGCTGAGTGACCTCTCACAAAAACAAAAAATTAAGTATCACATGTTCTCACTCATATAGTAGACCTTGATCATCCAACGTATTACCACAAGAAAATGACTGACAGTGGTGGGAAGGGGCGGGGGGAGGTGAGGGGAATGGGATTAATGGTGGTGGGTATCTGTCTGGGGATGGGGAGATACCTCTTATCACCAAGGGTGCCTGAATGAAGCATTTTTGTATGCCTAACCCCTAACTGTACCCCACAATAATATAATTTAAAAAAAAAGAAATATTTACCTTTAAGCAAATGCATAATGAAATCAGATAATTAAATGATATTTAATTGTTTAAATATTATTTGGTGTAGGGCAGAGTTTCTAGTTTGTGTGTTAGCTGGATTCTCCTCTATATAAGCCTCTGTTTCCTTACCCAACTACAGGCAATTCTCAGAAATGATTGTGTTCTGCTTCAGACCATCATAATAAAGTAAATATTGTAAACAAACAAACAAACAAACAAAAAAACATATCATTTAACTTATTAGTAACTTATTGAACATATTTTATTTATACAAAAAAACTCTCTTTAGTAATTATTTGTACACCTACATTGTATGCTGTTAAAATAAACACATTTAATCCAAATCACACTTAAAATTATTCTATTTGAATTTCAGTAGCCTATTCATTTATCTTACAACACATTTGCTGATTGTCACCACACAAACCAATCTGTGGTAATAAAAAATTAAACATCAAGTCACTTTTCCAAAAAGTTTATAATGATTTACAGGATTTGAGGTACAAACATGTCACTATTATTGAAGTTGATGATTACTGTGAATAATAATTCAACTGATTGTTAAAATAGTCCAAAGAGGCAGAGTATTCTATAATTAAAGTCAACCAAAAAAGAATCATAAAAGAGGTGGTGACTCAAATTGATTTTGAAATACAGAGAAAGATTTTGTGAAGTATAATGCAAGGACTATTGTAGAATCAAAATTGTTAGAAGAAGAAAGGGACTATGAATGAAAAGTACAATGTCTTTTTAGTTATTTCAATAGAAAGGAAAGTGAGATTTATAAATTACTGTATTGAATATAAAGCTAGACAATAGACTGGAACTATTTTGATGACTTAGAAATATAATTTTATAATTTTAAGCTAGTAAAAATATGTAAGAAGAAACATTTTTGACTGAAAAATAGTAATAAATCCAGATATGAGAAAAGTAGAATTAACTTTTATTACTTATAAACATATAGATATTTATATAAAATATGTTTAAAATGAATAATAATGAGCTCAGAAGAAAGACAGAATGATGATAAAATGAAGATATTTAGGATATTGTAGTGTTATAAAAACAAAGGAAGGCATTGAGTGTCAAGGAAGAGGCTAACCTCGTTCTTCTTTAGAAAGAACTATTGAAGACATGGGGTTCCCTTGGGAAAATTATAGTTTAATTCTGGTGAGTGCGTGAAGATAAATATCATCAAAAAAACTTAAAAATGTACCTTTTTCAACACCCATAAAACAATGAAAGAAGTAGAATGAGATGGAGAAGATTTGCAAAAGTATAAATAGAACAGAATTTGTAGAGAAATAGGATGTATTGAGTGATGCTTTGAGTTTACAGTTGTAGCTGTAACATTAGTTACAGGGAGCAAGGAAGAAGAACATTAACTGTAGGGAGGTAGACACCTGTGATGGAATTAAGGTGGGCGTTTTGTTTTAGGAGTGATTTCAACCACAATTTTCCATTTAGAATCTCTTCTCATTGGTAGGCAGCGATCAGTAGTTTCAGCTAAGCTACGATTTTTCCTAGTGTGACTACATATAAACTTGGTATGTCCTCTGATCTAGGACCCTAAGCCAGCCCTCATACATTTCATCTTCTCCAACTATGAAACTAAGCAGCATCTCCAATGGAGATGTTAAAGCTCTTCTGTGTCTGGTGCCCATGCATAGATCATAAAAAATAAGTAAAAGATTTTATTTATTGCTCCAACTCCTACTCTAATGATTATCATATATGTCAAATAACACAAACTATGATGTCAGATCTACCTGTGTTCAAAATCAGCTGACTACTTAAATTCAGAACTTCAGTTTAATTATTGGTAAAAGAAGGATAATATTATTCTTCAGTGTTATTTCTATAATTATAGTTGATGTGTTAAAGTGATATGTAACGAATCCCACTTCAATGAATAAGTTAGTAAAATCTTGGTTTAACTCTATAAAATCTTAATGATATTATACCCTTTTTCCACTTATGGAATATCCTGTCTTAATCTACAGTATGAAATTTTTCTGTATGGCAATATAAATTACAATGAATATGTTTAAGATGACTTCTTTAAAAAGTATACAATCCAATTGTTTAAAATGTAAGTAATCTCTTATTTTCTTTAATCATACTTAAAGAAAATTTTAATTTTCCCATGTTAAACTGTTTTAAGTCTGGAGAAATTCATACATTTTAAAGTATGAAGATCCAATTTGTACCAAAGACTCACTGAATTTTCTTTTTTATGTAGTAAGATTATTTTAGTGTGGCTCGCCTTGATTTAAAATGCCACAATAAACTAATTTCCCTGGAAAACATATATTTTTCTAGCCTTAAATTAAAAACAACTTAACACATGCTCATTTAATTCAGTCCTTTTAAAGCAAGCTTAAGTTCATACATTTATATGTGCATTTTCTACTGAATTACTTTTCATGTTTCTAAACTTTGATGATATAAAACTGACAATGATACGACTCAGTCATAAAAATGTAATATTGGGAAATTAATCCTTCATTTTTAAAATCAGGAGAAGTTCTGCTTGATATTAATTTTTCATTTTTATTATTATCTTAATTTATTTGTCAAATTAATTTTGTCTTTCCACATTATAATAATAATGGTATTAGACTGTTAACATTAGAAGCCATTTAAAATTTAACCTTCTAATCTTATTTAAGTGAAACACGTCTCTTGGATCTGTATAGCAGTGGCTTGATATATCAGGATGATCTGAGCTTTCCTGATACTTTTGAAAATTATGAGGACAGAGAGGAGTTTTGTGTTGAAAGGAGAAAAGTTTGGGGAGAAAGACTCAGCTTTCCTTGATGAATAGCTTGCCCTAAGGAGAGCAGAATTAGCAGTTCTACTCACTGATCTGGAAATACAGCCATTTAAGTAGCACTAAAAACCAATGAACTAGAACTGCTGTAGTTATACTATTTATATAATTAAATCATTTAATAAGATATTGGAAGTGGCAATTTCAGCAAAAGAGCATGTAGTATTATTGAAACAGAAAACTTATTGTGTATATGTGTGTATGTATGTGTGTGTGTGTTTGTGTGTGTGTGTGTGTGTGTGTGTGTGTGGTGGTGCTTAATGTTCCCTTTAATGCAATGATCTGTGTAAAAAAAAAAAACAGAAAAAAAGTTGTTTGAACTAAAAGTTCAGGGGAAGATATGCTTACAATATGCTTCCAGGTTTTAGTAGGTGACAGTGATCTAACCTAATTTGTAGATGCTCATTAAAATTTTAAGAATAGAATTTAAGGCCCCTTTTAATTCAGAATGGGGTTAAAAAGAACATATGACTATTTAATTTTTTGTTTTCACACTTTGGAAATATTTTATTATATATAGATTAATTTATAAAAATAGTATCTAATTGCTGTGAACTTTGTATTTTATGTACATTTTAACAACTTTACTATCATCAACTAGCATGATAATTGTGATAGAATTCTAATATAGAATATGAAATAGATTGAATCCATGGGGAAGGAAAAAGAAAGTTTTGACTTGCACAGTTGTTCACGTCTTAATTCTGGCATTTTGGGGGTCTGAAGAGATAGGCTCACTTGGGACTAGGAGTTTGATATTAGCCTAGGCAACATAGTGACACTCCATCTTTACACAAAATAACTTTAAAACATTTTGCTAAGAATTGTGACTAATGCCTTTATTCCCACTATTTGGGAGGTTGAAGTGTGAGAGAGAATTGCTTCATCTCATGGGTTTGAGGTTACACTGAGCTATGATTGCAACTCTGTACTCCAGCCTGGGTGAAAGACTGAAACCCCACTCTAAAAAAAATTAAAATAAAAAAAGAAGAAAAAAATGAAAGATTTAGGGTTTTTGTGAGTTAACATAAGGCTATTTTTTTTTCTTTTTTCTATTAGTTTACTTTTGGGGACAAGATCTTATTATGTTGCCCAGGCGGATCTTTAGCTCCTGACCTCAAGCAGTCCTTCCAAAGTATTAGCATTACAGGCATGAGCCACTGCACCCGACCACTAATACTATTATTATTATTATTATTATTATTATTATTCGTTTTTTATTTTAAAGATGTGGGGTACAATTCAGGGTTAGGTATGTTCATTATGCAGGTACCCTTGTTGATGAGATGTGCTCCCCCCTCCCCTGGCAGTTTCCCTCTACTGCCAATCCCACCTCCTCCTTCTCCTGGCAATTTCCCACTACTGCCAATCCTTTTCTTACAGTATTATTATAATTGTTCAAGTTCTGCTTATGAGTACTCAGTTCTTTGTTTCTGTGATAGACCACTCAGTATTATATCCTCTAAGTCCATTCAAGTTGCCATGAAATTCATAATTTTGTCCTTATTTATGTCTGTGTAATATTCCACTATGTATATGTACCATATTTTATTATCCACTCCTTTTTCAATGGGCAGCATGGTTGGTTCCATGTTTTTTGTTACTGTGAGTAATGTTGCAATGAACATGAGTGTGCAGGTATCTTTTTCACAGAGTGATTTGAGTTCCTCCAGGTATATTCCCAGTAGGGGAATTGTAGAATCATATGGAAGGTTGATTTTTAGATCTTTTAGGAATTGCCA
>CAUYQG010168753.1:0-29963 GCA_963574415.1 Tarsius wallacei | reverse complement strand
CTTGGCAAGACTTAATCTCTACAATAAATCAAAAAAATTAGCCGGGCGTGGTAGCGCACACCTGTAGTTTCAGCTACTTTGAAGGCTGAGGTGGAAGGATCGCCAGAGCCCAGCAGGTCGAGGCTGCAGTGGCTGGGAGCGGCCACTGCACTCCAGTCTGGGTGACAGAGTGAGACTCCAACTCAAAAAAATTAAAAAAAAAAAAAAAAATATATATATATATATATATATATATATATATTTTTAGTTTTTCCTAATTAGCTGTATATAAACTAACTGGGTGTGTTGATTGGTACCTGTAGTCTCAGTTACTCAGGAGGCTGAGGTAGAAGGATTGTCTGAGCCCAGGTGGTTGAGGCGGTAGTGAGCTGTGATGATGCCACTGCACCCCAACCTGGGCAACACAACAAGACTCTGACAAGAAAGAAAGAAAAAAAGAGAGAGAGAGAGGGAGGGAGGGAGGGAGGAAGGAAGGAAGGAAGGAAGGAAGGAAGGAAAGAAGGAAGGAAGAAAGAAAGAAAGAAATAGGAGGGAGGGAGGGAATAAATTTAAATTTTGATATTTTCCCGGGCTAGAAATATGCAGTATGAAATTCTATTTCGGTGCTGGGCAACCATGGTGAGCTGCCTCTCACAGTCAGCCAGGGTAAACCACAAAGAGTGGACTGTGTGGCCAGGTGATTTTGCCTAACTATATCCTAATGTCAGTATTTTGAGCATGCTTAAGGTAGGCTAGTCTAAGCTATGATGTTTGGTAGGTTACATACTTAAAGTGCATTTTTGACTTATGGTATTTCAACTTTTGATGGGGTTTTGGGATACGACCCCATTGTTAGTTAAGAAGCATCTGTAATCTTTGAAGTTCTTCTCTCTAAAACATACACCAATTAAAGAGACAATAGAAAATTAAGCACATTTTTCCTCCAGGTAGCCTAATGCTCCCTTAGTTGTGTTACCAATGTATTTTATATTTAAAGTATGATATAATCATTCTTTAAATGGTAGAAGACTACAAATAGAGAACAAGTGGATATAAAAAGTATGACTTAGATGCATGCTCTTGTAACTTCTCCAAGCTCACAATCAAAACTGAGGAAATGATGAGATTTTTTCCCCCAGCTGATGTGCCAAGAGCTGACAGAAGCAATCTTAAAAAAGAACAAGTGATACAATTCCCATGTTCTTTCCATGAACGTAACATTTTTAGCATTGCAAAATATTTTAACAATCACAGTCATTTAAATAAACTGATGAATAACACTCTTCATTTCTGAAATCAATAACATATACAGAAAATTGTGGAAACCCAAGATTTCGCTCTCTCTAAGATGTCCTAAATTGTGTGCAGCTGAAAAATTGTGACTGTTTTGCCTCTGTCAGTCATGTGAAACAAGCCTGTACTATTTTCTCCATAAGCACTTTTGCTCTTGGGCTAACCTCATTTCTTGTTACTTTCTAATAGGGGTTTTAACTAATTTAGTGTGAACCAAAAGAGAACAAGTTTAACAAGAGGCATGGAATTAAAAAATCTAATACATGCTTCATGAATGACAAGTCCTTCAATATTATTATAATTCACAATGAACTACTGCCTAACAATATATGTTATGGAACTGATAAAATATTAGCAAAAGGGAATACATTAATTTAGTTGACATGTATGCCAATATAGAACTTTCCTTCAGACATTTACTCTTCATGAAGCATTAATGACACTGCACAGAGGAAACAAAACATCATTCAGGAACACAATTTGACCTTACTGTCATCCCTTGTCTTACAAAGTACCAGGCCTTTTGATATAATTTTGTTTTTCTGTTAAATCTTCCCAATCTAATTTTACAGGAGTTAAGACCATCTCAGAATGATTAGACCTTAACTTAGAAATTTTAGTAGCAGTCAGCTTTGATTTCTACATGACTAAAACCATTTTTATAGACAAAAAATGGCTCTCACATTATCAGGAGTTACACTGTAGCACTTTATAGTAAGACATATAAAGAGTATAAACTTTATCGTCTAATAGTATTTTGCATTACATTTAGCAGTGTTGCATCTGTAAGTGACACAAAGGTCTCATAGAATCTTCTACCTGCCCTGTCTTCCTGGCGAAATCCTATAACACAAGCACAATTAGCTAGTTACAATTGTGCATATTTGATAGAGTATGACATAAAAAATTATTAAACTATCACTGTATACTCAAAACTTAAAATGATATGAATAGCCCCCTCAAAATTTTTTCAATAATTACATCATTTCAAAAGCATCAGAAGTGAGTAATAAACTCCGTTTATACTATTGCACTTGCCAGTGACACTTTAGCTTATAAACAATAATGCCTGCCAAACTATAAAAATTAGTTTTGAATTATGCAAATTTTGAGTTGCATAATGTCTTTGAATGCATTCCTCTAATAAAATATGACTACCATATTCTTCTCCCATGTCATGTTTCACATTTGCACTTTGTGACATGCCAATCACACTTCAATTTCCTGCTCCTATTTTTTGCAATTTTCTTTTCTTTTCTTTTTTTAAGCAGGATTTATTGAGAGTCCAGAGAAGCTCCCACAGTGGGACAGAACCCGAAGGGGTTGTCATGCAATTTTCTTTATCATTTAAAAACAATGCATTAACTAAGGTTCATTTTTGGAAACATTCAATTTGTTCTAAAAAATTGATTTAATTTGATTACTACTTTGAGTACAATTATAAAACATAAATAAGTGACTAGAAACATGTCAGGATTTCATTTAAAATATAATTGTAGGCTGGGCTCGGTGGCTCAGCCTGTAATCCTGCGCCTTGGTAGGCTGAGGTGAGTGAATTGCCTGAGCCCGCGGGCTCGAGACCCGCCTGGGCACCTTGGCACGACTTAATCTCTACAATAAATCAAAAAAATTAGCCGGGCGCACACCTGTAGTTTCAGCTACTTTGAAGGCTGAGGTGGAAGGATCGCCAGAGCCCAGCAGGTCGGGGCTGCAGTGGCCGGGAGCGGCCACTGCACTCCAGTCTGGGTGACAGAGTGAGACTCCAACTCAAAAAAATTAAAAAAAAAAAAAAAATATATATATATATATATATATATATTTGTAGTTTTTCCTAATGAGCTGTATATCAACTAACTGGGTATTTTTCTTACTTTTGAGATATTCACAAACCATTAAATTTAGCATTTAAAAGTTACTGTTCAAAGTTTTTTAGTATATTCAAAGAGTTGTGCAACCATCCCCATAATCTAACTTTAAAACATTTTTATCCCACGCCAAAGAAAACCTATATCCATCAGCAGTCATTCCCCATTTTCAATCACTCTCATCACCCTAACCACTAGCAGTAACTAATCTACTTCTGTTTCTACAGATTTGGCTAATCTGGACAATTCATATAAAGGGATCCATATAATAAATGGTCTTTTGTGACTAGCTTCTTCACTTAGCATATTGTTTGTAAGGCTTATCTAGGTTTTAGCATATATCAGTACTTGATTCCCTTTTATGGTTGAGTAATATTTCATTGTATGGATATAACATATCTTGTTACTATTCCATGTATGGATACACCACATCTTGTTTATCCACTCATCATGATACAACTTTGCTAGTCTTCACTTTTCGCTATGACTAATACTGCTGCTATCGGCATTAAAGTAAAAGTCCTTGTGTGTATAAATATTTTCATTTCTTTTGGATATATACCTCCAGTGGATTGCTGGACCATATGGTAATCCTATGTCTACTATTTTAATGAATTATCAAAATATTTTCTGAAATGGTTGCACTCCTTTACATTCCCATCTTCAATGTTTGAAAGTTCCAATTTCTCCATATCCTCCATAACATTTGTTAGTGCCTGCTTTATGGTTATAGCCAACTTAGTGGTTCTGAAGTGGTATCTCACTGTGGTTTTGATTTGCACTTTCCTAGTGACTAATAATGTTGAACACCTTTTAATATGCTTATTAACCATTTATATTTCATCTTTGTAGAAATGTCAATTCAAATTATTTGTCCAGTTGTTAACTGGATTATTTTATTATTGAACAATAAGACATATATTTGGAATGCAAGTCCTTATCAGATATTTTCTCCCATTCTGTGCATTCTTGTTTACTTTTTCAAAAAATTTTTTATAGTTATGTGGGGAAGAAGTCAGGATTAGTTACACAAGCAGGCTTTATGAAGCTGAAGTTTGGACTTCTAACATTTTTGTTTACTTTAATGATATAATCATTTGGAACACAAGATATTTTCATTTTGATGAAGTCAATTTCATCTATGTTTTTTCTTTTACCACTTGTACTTTTGGTGTCTTAATCAAGAAACCATTGACCAGTTACAAAGATGTACTCTCTTGTTTTCTTCTTTTTGTTTTATACTTTTAGCATATGGTACCATCAACCTGGCCCCAGTTGGAAAACCCATGGAGTAATCCTTTGCATGATTTCATCAAGACAGCATTCTAATAAATGTACACACATAGCTATATATGGCAGAACAGACAGACACAATGTCACCAATAAGAAATACAAATTAAAATTTAAGATACAACCATATATGCCTTAATAAAAAATAGGGATAAAATCCAATATGGGAAGGAGGGAAGCATACACTATCAAAATATTTCTTATATATAAGAACAGCATTTTTTACAAGCCAAGAGTTGTAGGTAATATGCATATATTGGTAATGTTTACAACCAGCATGACACAATGTAACTCTTTTTTTCATTTTTTACATGATTTCTGCCACTGTTTTCTGAGTGTCACTTAACCTATTTTACCCTCCTGACTTCTTAATTGCTAGTAGGGTAGAAAAAGATTACCCTCATAATCACATGAAGGGGACTATGTGAAGACTGCTTCTGTCCTAAAGTAATGGAATGAGACTGGTTTAGGCTAGACTCAAACAGAATTGGGCTCTGTTCCAAAACCTGCTATCTGTGTGTCCCTGGCCAAAGTACTTAATATCTATAAAGCTATTTAACTATAAAATGGACCCATGAAGCCCATTCTGATGACTACTTGTAAATACATCACATTTAAAGAGATAGCATATTTAATGTACTCAGCATATAATCTGTCATTAAACAGATGCTTTATAATACATCAGCTTTCCATTCCCTCAAAACAACTCTCTCCTAGATAGCCAATAAAAAACCATCAGAGGTTCTAGAAGATGGTGGTAGAGCTGATGTTAGTTTGTGAATATCTGAGTGAATATGTGAGAGGGAAAGAGAGTGTATGGATGGCAGCCTAACTGGGTGCATGAGTGTCTAAGTGGGAATCAGGAGCTGATGGGGGCTCTCCCCACAGCATGAACGCTGCTGTTGCTGCTGGAACTCTGGTACTTTTCATGGAGCAGAACCAAGTGCCATTTTCCAAAACAAGGAAGGCCCTCCTGGAGAAGAAGCACCAGGGAGTGGCTGCCATCTGGCACCTGAGCTTAATGCTACCACCTCCAGTGCCTGGCTAGACTGCAAAGCTCAGCCATGAGGAACTGGGATCTGGAGACTGTGGCACTTTCTGGGGAGGAAGCTGTATTTTCTGACCCTGTGTGCAGCAAGAACAGCAGTCTGTAGAGGAACTAAGCAGCCAGCCCAAAGCCTGGGCAGAGAAGTACTCCAGAGGAGCTTCCAGAGAACAGCAGACCTGCATCTGAAGACCAGGGGGTAAATTCTGCATTGTTTGGGGGCTGATCTCCATGAACCCAGGGAGGATTGCCCCCAGTGCACAAATCCTGGGGGGTAACAGTGAATGCAGAGCTCTAGATGATCCACCACCCTAGTCTGAGTCACCTGCTGGGTGACACAAACAGCAGATTTGACAGAGAAGGAGACTGGTGAGTGCCTAGCTGGCTCTGTCCCCACACCCACAGCAATAGGCAAAAGAGATGAGGAGGGCAGGGTAGAGGCCAGAGAACCATTCCCACACCTTGAACTCAGTGTCATGGGAGCTGTGACCATGCTTGGAGAGGAAGAGAGGAACAAAGAGCTGGGGAGATGCTGGGTCACATCACCCTCTTCTCATCTCCCCATGGGTACACATGGGCTACAAGTTGGAGGCAGCAGGGAATGAAGATTCTTTTTTGTGTGTGTGAGTAGGAGTCGTCTCACTTTGCCACCCATGCTGGAGTGCGGTACCATGCTCATGGCCACCACAGCCTTGATGGACTGGGCTCAGGTGATCCTTCTGCATCAGCCTTCAAGTAACTGGAACCACAGGCATGTACCATCATGCCTGGCTAATTTTTTGATTTATTGTAGAGACATGGTCTCTTCATGTTGCCCAGGCAGGTATCATACCTGTGGGCTCAGAAAATCCTCTTCTTCTGCCTCCCAAAATGCTGGGGCTACAGGAGTGAGCCACTACACCCAGCTGGAGTGAAGATTCTAACATCTTAAGTTTCAACAGAGAAGAGGAAACATGGAATAACAGACCCGCACTTACAGAACTCACTACAAGGGGGAGCTTCCTTCCTCAAAGAGATAATTAAAGTTTAGAAATCTCTACCTATGGGTTTTTAGTGTCTTTATTTTTTGTGGGGTTTTTTTCTTTTTTCTTTTTTTGTTGTTGTCTTTGTTTGTCTTGTTTGTTCTGTTTGTTTGTAATATTGTGAGGAGATGGAGAGCAAGTCTCAGGTGGCTTATTCACCAGATAGTGAGCATTGTGACCAGTCAGTAGATTCTAAATCTTTGCAACCTCTCTCTCACCACTTAGTAAGTGTTCAAAATTGTAAAGAGATAGCACAATGCCCCACCCCATCCCTATTTCATAATCAAACAAACCCAGAGGCTTGCCTCAGGAAAGGGACAGAAGTAGAGCAAACATCAGAAGTGATTGCTTCTCTGCTTCCACCGTGCAATGGAAGTAAAGAGAAAGATAAGAGAACTCCCACAAATGAGGAAAAACCAACAAAAAAAATAACTGGTAACCCCAGAGTCCCAATGAAGAGACAGTACCTGAAAGAACAGCTACTGGAGCACAAATAATGACTATCTCCAAGAATGACTCTACCCAGTAGGTACTTACAGAGATAAAAGAATCAATGGATAGAATAAATAAAAATCAAGAAACGCAAGGGCTGAAACTAAATAAAATTGCAATGGAGTTGGACAGACTCAAGAAACTGTTTTCAAAAATAATGGAAACAAATAACTCCATCCAAGAAATAAATAACAAATTGACAAGCATAGGAAGCAGAATTGACCAAGCAGAAGGAAGGATCTCAGAGCTGGAAGATCAAAATATGGAATTAGCCCAATCTAATAAAAAATATGGAAAAAAGAAAAACTTAAGAAGAAATTGTCCAAGAGATGTGCAATTTTATCAAGAAGCCAAACCTACATCTGACTGGTATCCCTGAAGTAGAAAGCGAAATGGAAAATGCCTTGGAACAACCAACCATGAGATGGTTCAAGAAAACTTTCCTCATCTTGCCAGAGAGATGACTAAACAAGCACAACAGATTCAGAGAACCCCTGTAAGATAATTTATGAGAAGACCAACCCCAAGACACATAGTAATTCATCTACACAAAGTAGATATAAAAGAAAAAATCCTAAAGGCAGGAAGGGAAAAAGGTGAGACTGTCTACTAGGGAAGACAAATCAGAATTGCTCCAGACTTATCTGTAGAAACACGACAGACCAGAGGGGATTGGACTTTAATGTTTAATCTTTAATGTTCTCAAAGGTAAACAATTTTAACCAAGAATTTCCTACCAAGCCAAGCTAAACTTCATCAGCAAAAGAGAATTAAAATACTTCCCAGACATCCAATCCCTAAGAGAATTTACTGTTTCCAGACCTACTCTACAGGATATGTTTAAAAAGGTGCTATGCACAGAAGGAAAAAGAAACACAAGAAATACCATACACTTTACAAATCACAAACATACACAAAACCAACAGAGCACAAGCACATCCACAAAAATGAAAACACATGCATACAGTAACGCTAAAGCTAAAAGAAAACAAAACAGTCTTATAGGAGCCTTATGACAGAAACAAACTCTCACATTTCAATAATCAGCCTGAACATGAATGGACTAAATGCACCCCTGAAAAGACATAGAATGGCAAACTGGGTAAAAGAGCATGACCCAACAATATGCTCCAGGAAACACAACGCATGACAAAGGACACTCACAGACTTAGTTAGAGGATGGAGAATAAACTTTCAGGTGAACAGAAAACAAAAAATAAAGGGGGCAGAAGTCACAATTTTAATATCAGATAAAATACTTTTCAATCTATCAAAACTTTAAAAAGATACAGAAGGACACTGCATAATGATAAAAAGCTCAATCCATCAATAAGAAATATCCATCCTAAACATATATGCACCCAGTACAGGAGCATCAGGATTTATAAAGCAACTAAAAATTAAAATTAAAATGGTTATTGACTCTGACACTAACATAACCAGAGATTTAAATACCTTGCTAACAACCCTAGATAGATCATAGGGGAAAAAAATCAATAAAGAGAGCCAGAACCTCAACTTGACGCTTGACCAGATTGATTTAAGAGATACCTACAGAATACTCCACCCAACAATCACAGAATATACATTCTATTCATCACCACATGGAACATACACTAAGATTGACCACATCCTGGGCCATAAATCAAGTATAAACAAATTCCTTAAAATCAAAATGCTACCATGCTTCTTCTCAGACCATAGTGGAATAAAAATAAATATTGCCACCAACAAAATCCCCCTAAAACACCCAAAGACATGAAAACTAAACAGCATGATGCTGAACAACTCCCGGGTCAACACAGAAATCAAAACAGAAATTAAAAGATTCTTGGAAACAAATGAAAACAAAGACACATCTTAACAAAGATCTGGGACACCATGAAATCAATACTAAAAGGGGAAGTTATGGTTCTACCCACACACATCAAGAAAATAGAAAGATCATGAGTTAACAGCCTAACATATCACCAAAGGGAGCTGGAAAGGAAAGACCACCAAAACCCTAACTTCAGCAGAATAATCCAGATCACTAAAATAAAAGCCCAAATACAGGAAATAGAAGACAAAAATACCATAGAAAAAAAATCAATGAAACAAAAAAGCCGGTTATCTAATTAGGAAAAGAGGAAGTTAAGTTATCCCTTTTTGCTGACAATATGATCCTATACCTTGAAAATTCAAGACAGTTTATCAAAAAACCTCCTGGCACTAATAAAGGACCTTGGCAAAGTTTCAGAATCCAAAAGCAATGTGCAAAAAGTAATTATATTCTTATATACCAACAACAAACAAGCAGAAAACCAAATAAAAAGTACAATCCTATTCACAATAGTCACCAAAAAATAGAATTACCTTGCTCCATGCTCATGGATTAGAAGAATCAACATTGTTAAGATGTCCATCCTACCCAAGGCAATTTACAGATTCAATGCAATACCCACTAAATTACCAACATCATTCTTCTCAGACCTGGAAACGACAATACAGACATTCATATGAAAACACAAATGACTACGAATAGCCGAAACAATCCTCAGCAAAAGAAACAAAGTGGGAGGTATCACACTTCCAGACTTTAAACTTTATTACAAGGCTACAATAATCAAAACGACCTGGTATTGGTACAAAAACCGGCATATAGACCAATGGAACAGGATAGAGATTCCGGAAGCAAAACTTCAATTTCTCAACTAACTCACCTTTGACAATCCTCCACCAACAACCACTGGGGAAAGGAGAACCTATTCAGGAAATGGTGCTGGGAAAGCTGGCTGATCACATGCAGAAGATTGAAACAGGACACCTAACTATCACCATACACAAAAATCAACTCTAATGGATCAAAGACCTAAACATAATATCTCGACCTATAAGAACCTTAGAAAACACAGGAGACACCCTTACAGAAATTGGAATAGACAACCAATTCCTGATCAAGATCCCAGGTGTCCATGCCATAAGAGATAAGATAGATAAGTGGGGCCTCATTAAACTGAAAAGCTTCTGCAAAACAAAAGAAACCATCAAGAGAGTGGAGAGATAGCCCACAGAATTGGAAAAAGTATTTGCCAATGTATATCTGACAAATGCCTAACATCCAGGATCTACAAGGAACTCAAACATGCCAAAAGAAGAAAAAAAAAATCAGTCCTTTAAAAAAGTGGGCAAAAGATATTAATGGTCAATTCCCAAAAGAAGACATATGAGCAGCTAACAGAGACATGAAAAAATGTTCAGCCTCACTAATCATCAAAGACACGCAAATTAAAACCACACTGAGATAACACCTAACTTCAGAACTCAAAAAACAACAGATGCTGGAGAGGATGTGGATAAAAGGGAAAACTTCTACACTGTTGATGGGAGTGTAAATTAATATAAACTGTGGAAAACAGTGTGGCAATTTCTAAAAGTTCTAAAAATCGACCTTCCATATGACCCAGCAATCTCCCTTCTAGGAATATATCTGGAGAAACTCAAATCATCCTACACAAAAGATACCTTCACATGCATGTTTATTGCAGCACTATTCACAATAGCAAAAACATAGAACCAACCATACTGCCCACAGAACGTGGACTGGATTTTTAAAAAGTGGTACATATATGTGATGGAATATTACATAGTCATAAAGAAGGATAAAATTATGGACTTCACAGAAACCTGAAGAATTTTCAGTCTTTCATACTCAGTGATCTATCACAGAAACAAAGAACCGAGTACCACATATTCTTTTTCATAAGTGGATTCCAAACATTTATCATAAAACTATAAGAAAGGGATTGGCAGTAGTGGGATAAGGCCAGGGAAGGGAGAGGAAGTACACATAACATCAGTAAAGGTACCTGATCTCAAACCAGGTGAAGTGAGGACCAACAGGAGACCCAAACTTCACCTGTATGTTGACCACTTATGTACCTAACTCTGAATTGTACTTACATCTTTAAAATATAAAAAATAAGTTAATTTTAAAGATCAATATATTTTCTATTTTTAACTGTTCCAAATAAAAAAAATTTGTCCAGTTTTCAAGACACTCTTTATAAAGTTGGACCCCAAATTCCAGTGTACTCTCATTCATTATCTTCTACCAGGTAGTGGCTACAGCACTGAGTTTTAATAAATGACAGCTATAACCTGAAGGGCCTTACTGTCTTCTAGGAAAAAAAATCAGAATGTTAAAAAGGCAGAATGTTATCAGTGTCATAAGAGATATATACAAATTACTTTGGGGTTCAGAAAATAATATAGGTTATGTGGATGGGAAATCAAAGAAACATTTCTGGAAGAGCAGTTAAGGTGAAAATTGAAAGATAGAATTAAGATGGAGCATTTTCTAACATAATTAGGACTCCCTAGGCTAGAAAAAAATAATTAGCATAAAAATATATAGAGATGTGAAAAGAGAGGGCACACTTTCAGAAATAAGGATAGAGGGTACTGAAGGACAGATCAAGGCGTCTTATTTGACAGGCAGAAACATATCATGTTAAGAAGCGTGTCTTAGGATGATCATTTTGTCAGCAACATGCCAATGATTTGGGTGGGGTGGAGTGTGAGCAGACCAGCAGTAGAGAAACAAGTTAGCTACTGTAATATTCCAGAGGAGGCCAACCCTGTTGTATGTCTCCCAGTAGTCATCATCCCCCCACCTTTCTGCTAATAGAAGCCTTATTTTGTTCCAGAATCATGCAGACAACAATTTGTTCAGGGAAAGTGGATCCTTCCCTATGGCATAAAAAGAAAGTGACCTAAGTCAGGCTGCAGTAAACTCTTTCCATAAACAGTCAGATCATAAATATTTTAGGTTTTATGAGTCATGTGGTCTCAGTCACAATTGTACATCAATATCACTGTAACACGAGAAAAATGACAGACATGTAAATGCATGAACGTAACTGTGTTCCAATAATGCTTCACTTATAGACTCTGAAATCTGAATTTTATATGATTTTCATGTGTTGTGAAATCTTCTCCTTTTGCTTCTTTTTCAATCATTTAAACATAAAAACCATTCTTAGCTCTTGATACATACAAAGCCAGGCAGCAAGCTGTATTTGGCCCATAGTTATAGTTTGCCAACCCCTGATCAAAACCAATTATGGCTACTCTAAACCTCCTGCCAGTTAATGTTCAGAGAGTAATTGGGTGATATGACACTGATCAGTGGAATATAAGGGAAAGTCCACTACAGAGTTTCAAGAAAAAATTTACTCATCTCGTAAAACCAGATATACAAGAAAAAAAAGTCACTGAAGATGAAATGTTTAGAGCCTAGTCAGCTATTTGTGCTCCATGAGAGGAAGGCCAAGAATACTACCAAGGAGTATCTTAATTGATATACCAAATGAAAGATGGAAGTAGGACTACAGCAGAACAATCAGATAATGAATGGGTCAGAAAACAGCTGCTTCAAGAATGGTGGAGGTGGCCTCAGTTTCCCAATGGCTTCTGGGGTTAGAAGACAGGCAAATACACGTGATAAATTCAAGCTATGTGTCAGACATTTGAGTCTGGATGAAAAGAAGAATGGTGTCCCTTTTAAAATAAGGTTTGGTTTAAGTGGGAAATGAGAGTGGTCTGAACGTCAGGGAGGCAGCATGAGACTGAAAAAACGACTGCTGAGTAACAGCAAGGGCTCTGCTGAGTCTACCTTGTGGAATGTGAAGCAGATCATTTCACTTTGGTTCGGAGCAAGAGTACTTGCCATCTTCTGGAGTTGCTAATGAAACCATGGCAAGTAGTGGTCACACATTGCATGTGACAGGATCAGTCTGCACATTCCCCCAAGCAGAATCTTGTCACTAGAAACTGGTAAGGGTGGCTCTCAGACTGATCTTGTTGCTCAAAGTGCTGCTGCCTCTTAGAAAGAAGCAACTTCTGTTCCTCTGTTTCATTTACTTCAATCTGACCAGATCAGCGACTTTCAATCTGTGTTCCTGGGAGGCTTAGTGTTCAGTGATACACTAGGAATTGCTGCAGGCAGCACTGATAGTTCCAATGAAGTGACAAAAATATAAAATGTTGTAAAAAACAAAAGACCCAACAAATCAGAACTGCAAAAACAACCAAAAAATGTGGTTCTAATACTTATTTTAACAAATTGGGAAATAGCTTTAAACGTTTGATCTCTACAAAAATACACCCTTGTGTGACTAGAAGTCAGGGACAAGTCAGACTTTTGGGGTGTTAATTCTATATGTCTTCGTATAAGAAAAAAAAAAGATTTCACAAACACAGAGGAAAAATGTAGATAAGATAAATTAATCCATTGTTTGATTTAATAATAAAGAGTAACTCACAACTGAAGTTTAAATGTCTAATAAAATCAGGTGCTAGAGGGCATGTAGGGAGATGAGAACTCCCACTGACTGCCCATAAGATTGTAAATTGGTACAGCACTTAGAAGCCATTTGGCAATATCTAGTAAAGGAATAAGGCAAAAGTAATAGACTCATCATAGCAATCTCACCTTCAGACACATGGCCTGAGGTACGGCTACAATGCCACAAAGACTCAGTCCAGGACCAACTTCTGCAGCGTTGTTGTAATAGCTGATAATCGTTGACAATTGGTAATATGGCAAATTAAGTATGTCATATTCATCAAATTGAATACTTTCTAAATGTCTGACTTTGATATCCCAAATAAAATGCATACATAAAAGTAAATGCAAAAGATTATATACCACGTACAAAAATTTACATAAAAATGTGAAACATAAAACATATTAACATACATGATCATACATGTTGCAAGAGGATAAAAATACAGTCGTAAAAGTATGCACTAATTTCAGGAGAAATGTACTTGGGAGAGAGAGTAGAAGAGAGGGAACATTGGAGGCATGTGACAGGAAAGAGGAAGCTTTGAAAGAATCTGTATTTACAACTACATTTAATTTAACAAATTTTGGCAGCAAATCCGGCAAAATGTTAAAGTGTGTTACATCTAGGTAGTGAGTTCATGGATGCCTGCAAAACTGTGCTATTGCATGTGTGAAATATCACATAATTTTAAGACTGTCTCGCACAGTTCATTTTAATAGCAAATATTTTTTCAAGGCTGAATACTCAATCAGAAATTCTATGGCAAAATGGAACATTTTTACTGCACATAATAAGATGTTGTAATAAAATGTAATATAAATTGGGGTGAAGTATTCCTGTGAGATTGTGCAAGAGATAAAGAACCATTCAGTTCACTGTATAACATGAGCAACTTGACCCATTAACAGAAGATAGACATATCAATGTTTTCATCAACAATAGACTGAAGAAATTACTCATAGAGCTGGAAAGACAGTGAAGAAAATTCTTAACATTTATACCTTTACATTGTTATATGCTGCAGTGCTCAAAATATTTTGACAATAAGACAAAAAAGAGACTGCCTGAATTCAAAGCCATATTACTTCAAATCAGTTTTTAAAATTAGTAGATTTAATGCAGCAGCATTGTAACCACTCAATACAAAGACATGTTTTATGATTTTTTTATAATTCAAAATATCATCTTTATATTAAAGTAAGCACAAGATTATTAAGTAGAAAACAAACTTCACATAAATCTTTAAAAATAACTTGAATTATAGCGGACATAAAGAAGTGGACTGATTACTGTTGTCACACAGCCCATGACAAAAAATAGACTATGACCAGCATCCTGGAAGCTGTTACTGTGATCCCTACCATCACTACCCACCCTCCAGAAGTAATAAATATTCTGATGTTTAACACCATAGATTCATGTTGCTTGTTTTCAACCTTAATCATCGGTTTTTCCTTTGCTTAGCAATATGTTTGTGAGTCATTAATATTTTTGCATGCAGCATCATTAGTTCATTCATTTTCATTGCTGTATGGTACACCATAATATATGATAAGGTGTCTATCCATTCTACTAATCAAGAACATTTAAATTATTTCTAGCTTTTGGTCTTTATGATTAAAACTGCTACAAACATTTTAGTCCATATCTTTTTAGGTATATATAGAAACACTTCCTATTGAAGATATAAATATTAAACAGAAATACATACATGTATCAATATATATAATTGTAAATAATGTTTTAATATATTCAACTTTAAAGTTTTCACAAATAGCTGTACCAGTGAGTATAAGTATAAATGAAACAAGAATAACAAAAGACTGATGATTGTTGAAGCTGAGGGATTGGTACGTGGGGTTCATAGTACTATTTTATTTTCTGTTTGAAATTTTGTTATGAAAGAAGACATTTGAAAGTGATTGTGTCCACCTATTTTACAAAAATAGGGGCACTTTTTTTCTAAATAAAGTCATAAAAGACAAAGACTGAAAATGTTTCAGATTAAAGGCGGTCAAAGAGACATGACAACCAAATGTAATACTTGATCCTGGACTGGATCATGAACAGAAAGGGAAAGGTTTTGTAATTGACAGTGCTAGTTCAACTAATAAAAGTTAAAAGTAAATGCACTAAACATAAGTTTGAAATAGAAAAGTATCGTATCGTTGTTAAAATTTATTGAAGTTGGTAACTTCACTCTGGTTATATAAGATAATATTCTTACTTTTAAGAAAGACACATTGTAGTATTCTGAGGTCAAGGGTCATGATGTATATAACTTAATAATTCAGGAAAAAAGAGAAAAGTGAAATATATGCATAAAGGTGTGTATTCATGTGTGTGTGAAGAGAATAAGCAAATGATAAAGTAAATTGAGTAAAATGTTAACAATTGATAATATTGGTAAGAAGTATACCAGTGCTCTTTGTAGTAGTTTTATTTCTTCAACTTTTCTGTAAATTTAAAATTATTTCCAAATGAGAAGGTGTTTTTAAGTGGCTGTGCCAATTTTTATCCCACAGCAGCATAGAAGAGCTCCTGCTGTTCAATCTTAGTCATTCTTTGGTTGTTGTGAATCTTCATATTTTAGCCATTCTAGTGGGAATACAATTGTATTGCACTGTGGCTTTAGTTTGCATTTTTCATTTCCCTGAAATATGATGGGTTTGAACTTCTTTTTATATGTTATTTGGCTATTTGGATCTTTTATGTGGAGTTAACACTTTCAGTCCTTTTTCCATTTTTCTGTAGGATTGTCTTTGTTCTTATTGATTTATAAAAGTTATTTCACATAATATCACACAAATTTTAAAGAAAAAAAGTGGTTTCAAAGAAACTCCAAAATTATAGGGAAAAGGCCTGGAGCCAATCAGTCATCCCTAGAGTTGATCTGGCTTGCCAAAGAAGAGGCAAAGAATACTCTGTACAGTTGGACTTTGTCTCCTGGTGCCCTAGGGCAGTTTCTCTCAAACTTCAATGTGACTAAATGTTAAAAAGGAGATTCTGACTCATAGGTCTGGGATCTGCATCTCTAACAAGTTCCCACATGATGCCAGTGTTGATGGTCCATGATTCTCATTTTGAGTAACAAAGCTCTAGAAAATAATAAAGGACATAGTTAAGACTTTTGAGTTCAAGTATCAATAAGAATGAAGTGGCTAAACACAGTCTCAAGCTCCAAGGTTTTTGTAAGGACCAAGTCTCAGGCTCTGAGGTTTTTGTAAGGACATAGTGCCCCCAAATCCCTGAAAATGGCTGATGGGATTCTGAAGAAAAAGGAAAAAAAATAAGACCTAAAACAGGTGATGGAGTAAGAAAATGAAGAAGGCCCAAAGCATTGAGGCCCTGAGGTATAGAGAAGGCAGATTCTATAGGAAAGAAGGAGAGGAGGGGTGAAAGCTATTGTGGTTACAAAAGCAATGTAAAAACCCATGATATTAGAGAAGAAGTCTTTCTTAGTAACAGTGAGATTCCAGCTAGGAAACTATAGCACTATTGTGGAGTTGAGGAATTAAAAACTGTGAAGTAAACAATACTGAAATCATAAAGAATAATGTCAAGGCCAAGAGCCACGTGGGCTGAAGTCATTGAGGTTAGATGGGAAAATGTTCTAGAGTCTAGAAGGCAATCTTGACAAGTATGAGGAAAAGCTGACCTAGACAGAGACCAGAGGCTTCTAAAAGAAAAAGAAAATGGAGCACCAGGGCGCTGCTGGCCTAAGTGTCTTTTGCACAAGTAGGTGAACAGAGGCTTGAGGCATTTCAGCCCATCCTTGCTCTCTCAGCTGTGCAACGCTGAGCTGTGCACACAAAGCACAACCACAGCCACAGTCACAGCAGAAGCAAAGTCAGTCCCTCCTCCCAGTAAGGGTTAACGGAATTAGGAGGAAGTTTGTTATCTGCCACATCTTGTTTTGAAAGCAATGGCATTGACAGGGAATGCCAGTTAAAGTAAGGAAATGGGAAAAGACATAACTTTAATAGAATAGGCCACTTAGGGCCAGGAGAAAGAAAAGCATTCATGAAATAGGTGCAAAAATAAATTAACACCCATACAAATATTGAACTCATATGTAAGAAAGTGTTTCACGGGCCACAGTGAAAGGAATTATTAAAGGTTAGGAGGCTCAGGAGGTTTCTCACTAAGCTGCTTATGGTAATAATAAGAGATTACAATGATCCAGGCACTGTTTAGAGATTTAAAGAATGTGCTAACATGATCAATCATATAAAATCATGAATATTTATTTATTGATCAACTTAAACTCATGAAATTGTTCCACTCAGAAGCATTTTTATGTCATTAAACATAAAATATAGCCACATATTAAAGCAAAACTAAAAGAAAAAACTTCTTTACATTGATTGTTGGAATACTAAAAATTACATAATCAGAATAATTATTCTTGGTACATAACCATATACTTATGTCCATATTTATATCTACCTTTAATGCATGTTAGAGGTATTTTTCTAAGGAATGTATCTTTAATATCTTTTTTCTTAACAGAATTGCCTACAATCTTTAAATTACATTTTAGGGTTCTTACATTTGGAATTGTTGACATTTTCAACTAACTCTTCTCTGAAAAAATACTCTTTCTACAGTTGCAAAAATATCTGAATAGATAAGGACAGACTGCTAAATGAAGGATATTCTCAATTCTAAATTTTTCATACTGTAATCTGTCTTCCAGATATTTTTACTGTTACTGTCTTAGTGACTCACTTCTGAATATGCTTTATCAACAAATATTTTTGAAAGACAAATCTCATCAAATAAGTTGTTTTGATATATTGTTCTTTTGAAATCATAGAACTTCCTTCTTAATTTCATTATATTCAGATATAGAATATACATTTATCAAATTAAAACCAAGTGCCCTATCAAAAGATTCCAGAAATCAGATAGTTCAAAGCACAATCACAGGTTTTCAAAAATAAATCCTGCAAAAAAGTTGAGGTCTCAAAATTTAACTTGTTAAATTTCTTCCATACTTTTATAAGAATAAATTTCAATGTCTACTTGTAAACTTTGCTTTTAATAATTAAAATTTTCTTAAAGTTTACAAATATTTGGGGGGTTTTATTTTGGTTTTTAATATTTGAATATTTTATTAAAAGTTTCCAACTGACTTTAAATAAAACTTCTAAATGACTCATTTACAAATCAGTTGAATACTACATAGGATACTGAGGTTAATTTACAAGTTAGTCCTCCACAGTCGCAGATAATTTTAAATTCAATCAATGGCAACAAAAGGAGGACTGCTGGAAAAATTTTTTTAATTCAATATCAGCGCAATCACAAATGAGTTTTAGTTCCATTTTTCTCTGTGTGTGTTTTTTTTTTTTTGTATGTTCTATTTTCTTGGGACTCAATTATGAACACATCAATTATTTTTTACACCACAACCTGTTTCAAATACATTTCTGCTCCATAAATTTCCAGATTTTGTAAGAGCATTGTATTCACCATGCTGCTGCTCTGCCAAATTTATGGTTGCTTCAAAAACAAATAGCTTTTTATCTTTGATATTTAACTTTTAAACTGAATTTACATTAGCATTCACAATAAGGTCAAATTTGCTTCATCTGACAGAACTTCAACTTCCAAGAGCTCTATTTAATTCCATGTAGTAATCAAACTATTATCAGAATTAATATAACTATGTATTTTTATTTATGGTAGGCAGACAAGTGCACCCCCAAAGATGTCCACATCCTAGTCCTCAGAACCTGTGCGTACATTACTTTATATGGCAAAAAGACTTCAGGTGTGATTAAGTTAAGAATTTGAGGTGGAGATATTATCCTGAATTATCTGGGTGGACCAGATAATTGACACAAGGGTCATTATAAAAGGAAAGCAAAAGGGTCAAAGCCAGAAAAAAAGAGATATGACAATAGAAACCCAGGTTAAAAAGTCACGCTCTTTGACAGGATTATAAGCCAAGGAATGCAGGTGGTCTCTAGAGTCTGGAAAAAGCAAACAAACAAACAAACAAAACCCAGATTCTTCCCTAGAATTTCAAGAAAACTCAGACCTGCTTACATCTTGATTTTAACCTGTTAGACTCATTTCAGACTTCTGGCCTCCAAAATTGAAAGATAATATTTTTGTTGCTATAAGCCACTAAGTTTGTGGTCATTTATTATAGCAGCAGTAGGAAACCAATAGCATCTAATGATACTGACATAAAATTGAAATTACTGAATGTTTGCAAAGTTTATTTTTTGGCAAAGAAGCCAATATTTTAAAACTTTCAATTTACCTTTCCTATGTATACAAGGAAACTTAGAATAAAAAATGAGTGAAACAATAGACACTTGATCTAAATGAAAGGTCATGCTTCACAGTAATATGGACATACACCTTTTATAACTATGCATGTGAAATCATCAACTTCAAGAACAGCCTTTTAAAAATAACTCTTTACTTTTGAAGTAGATGATGCTGCTGCTTCTTCAGCAGATTTGGTTCTCTTGGTTGCCAGGTAGATAGTGATTTCAATACACTCATGGTAAGTGGTAAATGAACACTGTATGCATGTTACACATTCATCATCAAATTTTTGGAACTTCAGAAGTCTAACACTTTTTTTACCTTATTGCTAGAGACTTTCCTAAAATAAATAAATAAATAGACCCTTTGTGCCAATATCTAAAATAAATAAGCTGGTGTATATTTCTACTATAACAAATAACAAAACTACATAAAGTGCATCTAGACACTTTTGATAAACACAAACTAAAAAGACTTCTCAGCCTCTATTTTCCACATAAAATACTTAAGATAAATCTATCCTATAATAATTCACCTTTCCCCACTAATCTCACTGATTAAATTCCTAATGCCTTTAAACATTTTGAAGGTACAAATACAGGTCTGGGCAAAACTGGCTGTCAACCAATTTATTGGTAAGGACATCAGGGTTGAATATTTTTCTCACTCTCATTCCACATCAGAAGGAGCTACCTGTCTCTAGCCCACATTCCCCTCTGCACTTTGTTTCACTGGCAAAGCTCTATATGCTGTCCTTGAAAGATATGTTAGTTGTCATATCTGAAAAAGATCAAGAAAAGAGAGCTGCATTATCCTTGGTTGTCTTCAAAGTTAGCCATAGTCAACAATAGGAGAGACTATGGACAAAACTGCAAATTAAAGTAGAAGTCTACTAAATCCATCATGGCTTACAGAATACCTTATTTTTAAAAAGAAAAGAAGGCAAGAAATCTGGAGCCAAACTAGACAATCAAGACCTACGTTCACCCTATTTGTATTTATTATCCTGTTGAATTCACAGAAAAACCATACTAAGTTGGGTCTACCCATCTTTTGGTAAGGAAATCTAAATGAAGATCCCACAGCTGTAAAAGGGAGAAGCAGGATTTGAATCCAGGCTGTCAAGCTGTAGGACTAGCACTGCTGCTCACCATTCTGAATGCCTCAATACCTAAGAACATCCCCAGGACTTTCCAACTTCAGAGCTAGTGCCCCTACCTTCCCACGGCACCAGCTCTTACAAACACATTCTTGGCTTTTTCCTAACCCTTCTCTTCCAAGCAAGTGTTTTCCAACCTGAGGTCTATTCTCTGTTTTCAAGCCTTTGACTCACCTGTCTTCAGTTGATAAATTTTTGCTTTATATCCCCATAGCCGTTCAACCAAACATGATTAGCTTCCACATTCCAATTTCTTTTAAAGGGCAGGATGTTTGTGGTACTATCCTTTCCATTTTTATTTACTTAAATTTAAAAAAAGCAAAAAACAAAATTGGGGGATAATTTTGTCTTTCCTGACATGGACAACACAGATTCAGTCTTCGGATGGTTTACTTGGGATTACCACCTTGTCTCTAAATAAGTTGAAGACTAGATACAGCAATGTCTGTACAGCTTCCCTCCAAAAACCGTTTCAAGTATCAAATACCCAACTACCCTTATGTGTGGATACTTTTCAATAAATGCAGTCAGTCCTCCTCATCGGTGGGTGTTTTATCCTCAATCAGATGTGGATCAAAAATACAGTGTTCATAGAATGAATACAAGGGGTGACTTTTCATATATGTGGCTCCCATGAATATGAAACCCATGAAAACGAGGGGTGACTTTTCATATATGTGGCTCCACGGGGCCAACTGTGGACTTGAGCATGTGTAGATTTTGTTATCCACGGGAGTCCTGGAACAAATGGCCCCTGCCCCCACCCACCAGGATACTGAGGAACGACTGTATATAGCATTATGCTAGCCCTACAGAAATAACATCCTTCCCTAGAGAAGCTTGTAATTTAATGGAGAAAAGGGAAATTACATTGACTAATCTTATAAAACTAACTTTTTAAAAATTAAATATATTCAGTGAAACTACTGCCTTTTTTCGGCCCGTGTGATGACATGAAGGCTCTAGGAGAGCATCTCTCAAATGAATGCAATACTCAAGCTTGTTGTTTCTAAAAGACAACAATCGCGCCTGAGCAGCAAGCCACACAAGCAATTTGCATCCCAATATGTGAGAACAGAAAAATTCTTAGACACCCTAAGCAGTTTCACAGCCTCCTCTTTTTTGGCAGAACTAAAGTCGGATATGCTGCTTTCGAGATCTTATTTGGATTCCTCCTAAATGACAAGGTTGAGCATCTCGCGTGGAACACGTGATCTATTTCCCATCACAGACAATCTGCTTTCTAACATCTGCCTGCGAAAATGCAGGGCAGATTTCTTAAGAGACCATGGTACCAATTGCGGTTACAGAGAAATTGGCTACAGCGTCTTTGCTTCATTTTACCAATAGGTGGCACTGTGGGCAATGCTATGGAGTGAATGAAACACTACACTACATTAACTGAAAATACAGAAAAAGCTTTTTTTGGTGGTGGGGGGGAGCAGGAAAAAAATTTCCCATCCTATTTACAAGTTCCTTACTCCCTTTTTTATAGTTGTGTAATTATTATAGTTTATATAGTTATTCAACTATAACTTATAGTTATATAATGATTACTTCTTTTTTTTCGTCCATCATACCTTGCTTTGCCACTCTTAGGCTAATACCTTGTTTTAACAAAGATTGTTAGGCTAATGCAATCTTGCATCTATTAAATAAGGAGGTTGACTTCGTTAATGCAACTCACATTTATTAAATAAGATGGTTGTATTCGTTCAGAGGTAGAAAATTCAAGTGCCTTTTCAAGCAGGTAGACTATTTAAATGAGTTCAGAAGTGCTGGTACAAGACAATAAGGAGACTGAGCAGAATCCATCCAAAGTAATTCAATTTTAAATATTTTTGTTTGTGTTCTTGTTGGTTTGTCTTTTTAAAAAATAGTAAGCCAAAGAAAAAGGGTCTTTGAAAGCAAATTTTTGTTTTCTTGATTAGATGGTATCTAGAAGCTCACCTAACTACAGAACACGATAGTGGATTCTAAACTGTATTAGGAGAATATCAATACAAAACCACACATGTATTTGTAATCATGCAAACACATAAATAAGAACAATTATAATATCTTCAATCTTTGATAGGTCTATTGAAGCCTAATGTGAAACAAAGTATATTATTTCCACTGTATAAAAACTCGAGACAATAGGAAATGAATTTAGAGAGCATACGATCCCACTCGCTTTCAACCTTTCCCATTATAAGTAATAGCACCACCATCAACTATCTACCTGAATGAAGCTTTTTAGTTAGAAACCTTGAAGTCATTTTTTATACTTCAATCTCCTCACCCCTGACATCTCATCAATCACTGAACCTAACCAATTTTACCTCCAAACACTCTCTCTCTATTCTATTTCTAATTTTTAATCCTTATGGCTAGAGCCCTAATTCAAACACTCATTGTCTAGATTTTGCTTAACAAACAGGCTTAATACACCCAACTGGAGCAGTGAGTGCCCTTGGATAGGAAAAAAAAGTATGCCTGACCTAGGAGGCATCAAAGCTAGAACTGGACTAGTTTGCATTCCCACCTGCAGTGTAGACGTGTTCTCTTTTCTCTGCATCCTCGCCCACATCTGTTGTTTTTTTTGTGTTATTAATGATGGCCATTCTTACAGGGATTAGGTGGTATCCCAATGTGGTATTGATTTGCATCTCTCTGATGATTAGTGGGACTGAGCACTTTTTCATGCGTCTGTTGGCTGCCCGCATATCTTCTTTTGAGAAGTGTCTATTCATGTCTTTTGCCGACTTTTTAATGGGGTTGTTTATTTATTTATTTATTTTTCCTTTCGGCTCATTCGAGTTCCTTGTAGTTCCTGGATGTTAGGCCTTTGGATGTTAGGCCTTTGCCAGACATACATTTGGCAAATAATTTTTCTCATTCTGTGGGTTGTCTCCCTGCTCTCTTGATGGCTTCTTTTGCTTTGCAAAAGCTTTTCAGTTTGATAAGTTCCATTTGTCTATCTTATCTCTTATGGCATGGACATCTGGAGTTTTGATCAGGAATTGGTTGCCTACTCTGATTTCCATAAGGGTGTCCCCTGCGTTAAGATTTTTATAGTTTGAGGTTTTACGTTTAGGACCTTGATCCATTTAGAGTTAATTTTTATGTATGGTGATAAATAGATGTACTGTTTCAATCTTCTGAAAGTGGTCAGCCAGTTTTCCCAGCACCATTTACTGAATGGGTTCTCCTCTCCTTGGTGGTTGTTGGTGGAGGCTTTGTCGAAGATGAGTTGGTTGAGAAATTGAGGTTTTGCTTCCAGAATATCTATTGTTCCATTGGTCCATATGCCTGTTCTTGTACCAATACCAGGCCGTTTTGATTTACTGTAGTCTTATAGTAAATTTAAAGTCTGAAAGTGTGATACCTCCCGCTTTGTTTCTTTTGTTGAGGATTGTTTTGGCTACCTGTGGTCGTTTATGTTTCCATATGAATTTCTGTATTGTCATTTACAGGAGAAGAATGATGTTGGTAATTTAATGGGTATTGCATTGAATCTATAGATTACCTTTGGTAGGATGGACATCTTAACAATGTTGATCATTCCTACCCATGAGCATGGAATATTTTTCCATTTGTTTGTGTCTTCTTGGATTTCTTTAAGTAGTGTTTTGTAGTTTGAGTTAAAAAGGTCTTTCACTTCTCTTGCTAGGAATATACCCAGAGGTACTCAAATCATTCTACAAAAAATATACCTGCACATGCATATTTATTGCAGCACTATTAACAATAGCAAAAACATGAAACCAACCATGCTGTCTATCAAAACTGGACTGGATTTTTTTTTAATGTGGTACATATACACAATGGAATATTACGCAGCCATAAAGAATGACAAACATATAAACTCTGCAGCAACTTAGATGGATTTAGAGTTTATCATATTCAGTGATCTATCACAGAAACAAAGAGCTGAGTACCACATGTTCTCACTCATAAGTGGACTCTGAACATTTACCATAATACTATAAGAAAGGAATTGTCAGTAGTGGGATACTGCCAGGGGGTGGGAGAACATAACATCAATAAGGATATCTGATCTCAAACCAGGCAAAGTGGAACCCAAAGGGAGGCCCAAACATTACCTGTATGATGACCACTTGTATACCTAATCCTGAATTGTATCTCACATCTTTAAAATAAAAATTTTTTAAAGTAAAATTTTAGTTAAATAAAAACTAGAACTGGAATAGAGAATCTGGCCCATGCTCACCTTTCCAGTCTTGTCTCTTGCATGTTACCTCAATGTACTCTACATTTCCTTCTCCATTTGTACACAACTATTCACTATTATTAGAACAAACCATATGACACTCTTTGACAGGTTCCACAGCATGTAATATTCTTGACTGCCTAGCAAACTCGTAAACATCTTTCAAGATTAAGGTTAACTATTTTCTCCTCTACAAAGTCTTCTCCAATTCTCCAAATAAAAAAAATGATTAATTACTCCATGATTGCATTTTGGACATATTTCTCACATAACACTATCACATAATGTTGAGTATATGGTCTATGAGAGAAAAGGCTGCCACTCGTTTTTAGTTAATTACTGAATTACACCTGAAACAAATTATCTAAAACCAATCTTCCTGGTTTTGAAGCTGAACTCTACCACTAAATAACCATGAGATTTTGAGCAAGATAGCATATGAGGTTTGGTAATTAAGTTGGCAAACTCGTCCAAGAAAAAAGTGCTGCATACCTCACTGCTGAGTATCACTACGGTCACCTTCAAAGTACTCCCTTTGGGAAGCTATGCACTGATGCCAGTCCTAGGCCACCTGTGAAGGCAATTTTGGAACTCTTTTTCTGGAATGGTCATCAGAGCCTTTATCATATTATCCTTCATTTGCCTAATGTCATCAAAATGTCTTCCTTTCAATATTTCCTTTATCTTTGGGTAAAGAAAAAGTCATTGGGGGTTAGACCAGGTGAGTAGGGAGTGTTTTCCAATATTGTTATTTGTTTATTTTTGAGGTTTTTGTCTCCTTCACAGACAGTGCTGTGTTAGTTGGTGGATTGTTATGATGCAAGAGCCATGAATTATTAGAGAAAAATTCAGGTCATTTTCATCTAACTTTTTCACACAGCCTTTTTGGCAGTTTCAAATAGTAAACTTGGTTAACTGTCGAGTTGGTACAAATTCATAATGAACAATGCCTCTGACATCCAGAAAGGTTAGAAACATTGGTGGGACTCTTGATTTGGACTGACAGAACTTTTTTGGTCATGACTGACTTCCATGGTGCACTTTAATGGTTTGTTTCATCACCAGTGATAACATGGCCCAAAACATCATCTTGCCTTTCCAAAAGGGTTGGCAAACTTTGACTCTCCTTTGCTTTTGTTCATCCATGATCTCCTTTGGGATCATTTTTGCACACACCTTTCTCATGGCAAGATTTTCAGTTAAGATTTTCCGTTTTCTCTATTGATGTTTATTTGCTCTGTTATACTTCTCACAGTCCACCAATGATTTTGACACACAGTTCAATGCATTTTTGCAATGTTTTCATCAGTTCTGTTTGTTACTGACCACCCTGACCTCTCCTCATCAGTGATGCTTTTTCTTCCCGTATAAAAACATTTAATGCATTTGTACACTGCTGTTTTCTTCATGGCATTATTCCTATAAACTTGGACTAACGTGCCCCTGATTTCACTTCCACTCTTGCCAAGTTTAACAAGAAATTTAATGTTTGCTCATTGCTCTAATTCAAGCTCCAACATTCTCCTGATGGCATGCAAAAACACATAACAATAATAAACACCACTCAGCAAGACACCACCACACATCAACATGAACACAACTACAAGACACTGATAGACCAAGGTTATGGAACTTGCTGAGTTGGTTGTATAATGCTGCCAACATAAGCGCACGGAGGCAAGTTCACAAAAACAATTGTCAGACCGTATATCTTTCTAAACCCTACTTACTCATTACTAACAAGAGATGCCACAGAACCGCTTTGAAGATAACATTTTAAAAAATACATATACAGCACTTATTACAGTATTTGGCACACGTAACCCACTTCATCGTTTAGGATTAACATCCTCATCTGTAAAATACAGGGCTTGGACTAGAAGGCCCATGTAAGCCCTTCTAGCTTATATGGCTCTATGACCTGATTAGCATGGAAGTACTCTTTGACAGTGTTTAATAAAGCTCTGTGTATGCACTGCAGCAGCAGTTAAATAAAGCTGTGGCCCTGATTTTAACTAAGATAATTTTACTCTAAGTGACAGAAAATATACATTACATTATTAAAACAAAATACATACTTGCCTTAGTAATTTATGTCCCCTCCCCTAATGTAGGCTTTCTTCCTCAACTTCCCTTCAGACACTAATATGTACATATATTCATTGCATATATATATTTTTTGAGACATTCAACCAACAAATAATTTCTTACCCATTACTGAAAATACTTGAAGGTCATCATACAGCACAGGACGAAGTTTTCCTAGAGAACCCTGGCAAAATTTTCATCTATATCCCCTTAAATCTACCTGATCCCTGCCCCCAGTCCCAACATACAACACATACACACACATAGACACACACACACACACATACACATACACACACACACACACACACGCACAAGCATGTTTACACCATCCTATCAACTTACTTTACATATTCTAACTTTTCATTTTTTCTCTGTCAATCACAAATTCTCCAAAGCTCTTTGTGCTTGATTTAGTTTTCCATAAGAACTCTCCTGATGTTGGCCCAAAAGGCTTGAGTGATGGGAGAAAACGAATCAGGTAGGAGGCATATATGCTAGTAATTTCTCTTTTTTCCTTTCTTTTCCATCTTTTTATTTTATTTTATTTTATTTTATTTTTCAGTCAGAGTGTCACTCTATTGCCCTGGCTTGAGTGCAGTGGCATGATTACAACTCACCACAGCTTGACTTCCTGGGCTCAGACATTCCTTTTGCCTCAGCCTCCCAAGTAGGTGGGACTACAGTTGCATACCACCATACCAGCTATTGATCTCAAACTACTGGGCTCAAGCAATCCCCCTGCCTTGAATTTTTAGAGTGTTGGGATTACAGGCATGAGCTACAGCGCCCAACCTAACAATTTCTCTTGTATCACAATAAGTGTAAATTTTCATCCCTGGGAACATGTACTGTGGTCAAAGCTCATTTTGCAGATACACAAAATTGGTAAAATGCTTTTATTTTATTCAAATGTAAGAGTACTTGATATATGAAAACAAAATCTAAGGTAAATTAAAACCTATTAATTATACTTTGCTATGAGAATTTTGCCCTTGATATTCTTACTCATTCAAAAACATCATTCAACTGAGTACCTAAGTACCAGGAACTGTCTTTAAAGTTCCAGGATGAATAAGACCTGGGCTCAGACTTCAGGTAGCTTACAAACTATTGGAAATATAGGTGTTTAACAACAATTATATGGCCTACACTATTACAAGTGAAGTTGCAAGCTTATTTCATTTGATGAAAAGACATGCTTTAACTAGCTTCTATAGTCATAAGCAGAGAAGAATGGACTCATATTTAGGAAATTATAAGGTATATAGAGACTGTCTCTTTTATTCTGAAAAAAAGGCATACAATTATTCAAAGTGAAAAAAATCAGATCCATGTGACCCACTCATTTTTTTATATTTTAAAATATTTTTTCCTTCAATTTACACTTGCGACCCAAAAAGTTGCTGGATTCTCACATTTCAGGACTAGCAACATGTAGACCTAGAGAGTAACAGTGGATATGGTATGTAGATAAAGAATTAAATGGTACACAGTAAACATGAGTGAGAAAACTTACTATTTATTTATTTATTTATTTATTTATTTATTTATTTTGAGTTGGAGTCTCACTCTGTCACCCAGACTGGAGTGCAGTGACTGCTCCCGGCCACTGCAACCTCGACCTGCTGGACTCCAGCGATCCTTCCCCCCCAGCCTTCCAAGTAGCTGGAACTACAGGCACGCGCTACTGTGCCCAGCTAATTTTTGATTTATTGTAAAAAAGAGGTCTCGCCAAGTTGCCCAGGCAGGTCTTGAACCCGCAGCCCAGGCAATCCACTCACCTCGGCCTCCAAAAGCCCTGGGATTACAGGCTGAGCCATCGAGCCTGGCGAAAACTTAAAATTTAATTGTGTATGTAAAAAAGAGATAAGCTTTATTTTTTAGAATATAAAACAGTTCATTGATTTACATATTGATTGAGGTAGTTTCAAAGGAAAAAAGTGGTAACTCAGTAAAGTTGTAAATCTGGATTACTTTGATGTCAAACACTTTAAAGCCATAGAGTATAATTAAAATATCATCAGCTGTTTTCTTCAAACTTAGACTAAACACCCAAAAGATTAATGATGGGATCTTGGAAACTATCTTAAATACTTTTAAGTTCAAATATCAATTTTGCAGATTCTCATTTTGGTTCCTGTTTCAAACATTTTGATTATTGCCATCATTTCAAAATAATTAATAATGTCTATATTATTAATGTATTCTATTATTAATGTGCACATTATTGATATGCAATTAATAATGCAAATATTGTTTTAATACTAGGTATATATTCCTAAGAAACTTTGTGTCCAAAAAAACTGCACACTAAGAATAACAGAACATGGGAAAAGTAGACCATTTAAAACTATAGCATAATATAACCAAAATACCAACAAAATGGTAATCCTAATAAAAATAGCAGCACAATTAAATTTTTACTGACATTTGTAATAGATCTCCACTGTAGTTCATTTGTGTAGCCCTACAGCATGGGATTCATACTTTCTCTTTCAAGATGTAGTGCCTTAAAGAAACATCCTTCTAGCCGGGCTCGGTGGCTCAGCCTGTAATCCCGCGCTTTGGGAGGCTGAGGTGAGTGGATTGCCTGAGCACGTGGGTTGGAGACCCGCCTGGGCAACTTGGGGAGACCTCATCTCTACAGTAAATCAAAAATCAGCCGGGCGTGGTAGCGTGCGCCTGTAGTTCCAGCTACTTGGAAGGCAGAGGGGGAAGAATCGCCGGAGCCCAGCAGGTTGAGGCTGCGGTGGCCGGGAACGGCCACTGCACTCCAGTCTGGGCGACTGTATGAGACTCCAACTCAAAAAAAAAAAAAAAAAAAAAAAAGAAACATGATTCTAATTAGAGACAAATTTTATAAAAATTAAAAAGATGAACCAAGGTAGCCT